>PVJO010003680.1:0-113081 GCA_004026905.1 Hystrix cristata | reverse complement strand
AACCACATCTTCTTTAGCCATTCATCAGTTGTTGGGCATTTAGGTTGTTTCCAAGACTTAGCTATTACAAATTGTGCTGCTATGAACATGGTTGTGCATATATCACTGTGATATGATGATTTTAATTCTTCTGGGAAGATACCAAGCAGAGGAATAGCCGGGTCAAATGGAACCTCTAGTTGTAGCTTTCTGAGGAATCTCTACACTGACTTCCACAGTGGTTGGACCAGTCTACATTCCCACCAACAGTGGAGGAGGGTTCCTTTTTCCCCGCAGCCCCCCCAGCACTTGTTATTGCTTGATTTCTTGATAATAGCTATTCTTTCTGGAGTGAGATGGTATCTTAGTGTTGTTTTGATCTGCATCTCTCGAATGACCAATGATGTTGAACATTTTTTCATATATTTATTTGCTATTTTTATTTCTTCATCTGAGAAATGTTTATTCATTTCAGATGCCCATTTTTGGATAGGGTCTTTTAATTTGGGGAGTTTGATCTTTTTGAGTTCTTTATATATTCTGGATGTTAGACTTTTGTCTGAGGGACAGCTGGCAAAAATTTTTTCCCAGTCTATGATTTTTTGCCCTACTCTATTAGTAATTTCTTTTGCTGTGCAAAAGCCTCTTAATAGGATGTGGTCCCAAGCATCAATTCTTTGAATTGTTTCCTGTGCAGTCTGAGTTTTATTCATAAATTTTTTTCCAACCCCTATGTCTTCGAGAGTTCTTCCTATTTTATTCTCCACAGTTATTGTTTTGTTACAGTTCTTTTTGCATAGATGTATTGTAAACCTCCAACTATCTCATTAGTATTCTTGCTATTAAAGTCAATAAATAACCTTTCAATACTTTAAAATTGAGAAAATGAATTTGTACTTATCTATGTATTAGCACTCATTGATCTTTGTACATCTATAGTTCTGTAGGGTGTCATTTTCCTACCATCATACCCTACTTATAATACAGTTTACAGCAACTGTTTTTCAGCTTTTGTTTGCATGAAAATGAAATGATTTTATTTTATGTCTTTCATTTTTGAAGCATAGTCTCCTTTGGAAAACTACTCTTCCCATGCATAGTCCATGTGGTTTTTCCTCTCCTCTCCCTGGTGCAGCTATAAACATACTAAATAGTATCCTATTTTGTTAGTGATAATTAAAAGATGAACATGTGATCCAGTCAGGGCCAATTAAATGTCTTCCATGGGATCGACATGACATTCTTGAAGAAAGATAATCTCTTTTTTTACTTAGATTGCAGGTTGGAACAATTTAAATTTGTAGCTGCCCATGGTTATAGTCCCTGGGTAGATGAAGGAAGCTTTTCTATAGTAAGAGAAAATGAGTTCAGTGCCTAGAGAATCAGAGGCAAAAGGTGGAAAGTGAGCATGATAACATCATTTAAAATTCTGGATCCATTTGTGCCTAATACCATTAAGTTTTACAGCTCTCCTTTGTATTTCTTGAGTTTCAGAGATTTCTTACTAACACACATTTTCATACCATATTCTCACTCATAAATTTGTGAACGTTCACTTGTAACTTTGTGAACGAGTTATGGTTGTTACCCTGGCATTTTAGAAAGGGAAATTAAGACATAGGTTGAATAAATCATAAAAATACATATTCAGAAAAGACATAGCCAGAATTTGAAACCAGGCAGACTGCCGTAAGAGCCTGAGCTCTATTTTGGTTAGACCACCACTGAATACAACCTTCCCATGAAATAAATAGGCTAACCCTATACAGAAAAGGGTAGCTCACAGTTTTGGGTGTTCGAAGGCATAGTATAGACATCAACTTACTTCCTGTAATAGCCTTCTTTCTGGCAGAGTTCCAGGTGGCACATGGCATCATATGGCAAGAGACAGAGAGCCTGTGTATCTGCATGTCTGGTCTCTATCCCCCTCCGTATAAAACCACCAGGATGCAATCATGGGGGCTCAACCATAATGACCTTATTTAAACCTCATCACTTTCCAAAAGCCCCACTTCTAGACACTGTAGCCAGATTCAATTTCCATTCTTTTACTACCATTAACATATAACTTTGGGCATTACATGCCTGCATGAGTTCAGGACAGGGTGATGTGGGAATGGGAACACATAAACTATATTTAAACCATAGCAGAGACTCTACTATGCTCAGGGTCAATCACTTTCTCATTTCTTTTGTTAAATAACTTTTACACATTTTAAAATGCAGAGCTTTGTAGGGCATTCAATTTTAATCCAATTAAACAAACATAAACAAAAATAAAAAAATTAACCTTGGATATTAAGAAATGCATCCATAAATAAGCCTATGATTACAGATTGCATCAAAAATAATAAGGAAAATAATAAGTCCCAAGTCTATGAAATACAGCTAAACCTGGAGGGACATAAATACATATAATTTTAACGATATTATTAAAGAAGAAAAACTGAAACACAAGAGACTTAGCATCTATCTTAAGGAATTAGAAAATAATAATAATAGAATGTAGGAAGAAAATATTAATAATGTTATATAAGACTAGAAGAGGAAAAACTTACAAGATGACAAATGAGGTTGGTGACATAATTGTTATGAAAATAAAGATAACATTAAGTTTCAGTCTATGGGAGAAATTTTTAAAAATTTAGAAAAATTAAATGAATTATTTGCAAAATATAAGGGACAGTAATGGAATATGTGAACATATCAATTACTATGGATAAAAGCTGTGTTGTAAATGGGAGAGTAAATTCCCCTTGGGGTCCTTAAGGATTATTTCAACACAGCCTTGGAAATTACACTTGGAGAGACTCATGAAATGCGCAGATTTATGTTACTCACTGGCACTACAGGAAGGAGACACAGCAAGACTTGCAGAGCGTGCAGTGGGGGCAGAAGGGCACAGGCTCAGGCAAGCAGGTGGGATCTTTGTTCAGGGTGTCCTTGTTAGGGGTCAGGATGGGGTGCACAAACCACAGGAGAGGATTTCAGTGGTAGCTTAGAATGCCCCTGGTCATCGTTAGGGGAAGGAAAGAAGGGAAAACCTGTGGCAGGAACGAGCTGTATCACACTGCTGTTCCTGGTTGCCTGGAGAGTACTTGTAGACTGTTTCTAAGGATGCTGAGGCATCAGGAAAATATAAAATTTTGAAAAGTATGATACAAGCTAGAAAGCTGCTTAAAGATCTATTATTAGAAAAGTCACCAGGATCAGATGGTTTCTCAGCTACATTCCAATTATGCTTTAAAGAACAGGCAATTCTTAGTGGTAGGACATTTGCCTACCATATGGGAGACCCTGGGTTAGATTCTCAGCACTACACGGGAAAAAAAAAACCAGATAAATAATATCATAAAAGTTATTCTGGAGCTCAGAATAATTGTGGCACCTGATACTTCTTATGAATGCAGAACAATTTAATACTGTAAAACTTGATTTAAAAAGTTCTATGCTGGCAGAAGCTGCAGTAACAAAAACAGTTAAAAACTATACACTAATCTCACTTACAAACACCGATGTAAACTTCTAATAAAATTAGCAAATAAAGTTCAGCAGTGCACCAAAAACTGACACATTATAAAAAAGTATGGTGTATTTTAGGCATGGCTTATTATAAGGAAAATCATCATTATTTATTACAGTGACTAAAGGAGGTATAAACTTTACATTTTTATATTAGTGAATATTAAGAAGTCATTTAATAAAATTAGAAGTCATAACCAATTAAAAACCTAAACAAAATAAGAACAGAAAAAAAACTAGAATTTTTTATAGATGATTGTGGTAGACCTGGTGGTTTTCTCTTCTTCTTTTACTGTATCAGGAGCCAGTGGCTAGGGCTGTGAGCCACCACTACCTCATTAATTTAAGCATTCCTGTGGCCCTGCTAGCAGGTGGTTCAGGAGCCCAAGCTTAAGTCAACCAGATAACAGCATTCCTCTGGGTACTTAGAGGAAAAGTTTCTCAGTTTTAGGGAAATACAGAATAAAATTTTTTTCTTCCTCCCATATTGTTCCACACAATTTATTCCTGTGGTGGTCTAGCATGTGTGCTGGATTTATAGAGAAATGTATTTAGGTACTTTGATATAAATTTAATAAGAAGCACAAGTCTGAAGGCAAAAATGGAAGTTTTTAATCTGATAATATAAATGTTAAAAGTTTCTATTTATTGAAGGAGACCATGAAGAAAAATAATAGGTGACATTCCTAGTGTCTAAAACTGATAAAGGATTAGTACCTGGAATAGCAAGAAACTCCTAGAAATTAACATGAGGACAGCCACCCAAGAAGAAAATTCACATAAGTATGAGCAGTTTGCAAAAAGAGGAAGTCCCAAAACTAATAACATACAAATGAGTGTTCAAAATTAAACACAAAACAGAGAAATGCAAGTTTAAACAATTAAGTATCATTCAATACTTCTTAGAATGGTAAAAGTTAGAAAGCTTGGAAATGCCAGTGGGGATGAAGATTTGACAAATTTTCATGGACAGTTGGTAGGCGCTCTTGCTGAAATCATGTTGACCTAGTCATTCAGAAGAAAATACAGTTGGATCTGTCTTAGTTTAGATTTTCCCGGAAGCAGATTCTGTGTAAGGGTTCTATTGCAAGTGATCTGCTGATTTGGTAGACACAGAATATTGACAGAAGAGGAATTTCCATACCCCACTGTGAGTCTCAAGGTTTTATTTTGCCCTGGATCCTCTACTGTGTAGCCAGAAATCTCAGTTTCTCCAGAGCACTCATTCAGAACTGTTTGAATCTCTGTGTTCCCCAGTCGCAATGCTCAGGCTATAGATAGAAGTTCTTTTGATTTTTGCAGTTTTTGAGCTCGAACTGATTGATAAAGGAACTTGACCTACTGTTTCTTAGGTCTGCAGCTGTGAAGAGAGTGGCTGCAAACAGCCTAATGACCTGATTCGTTTTTTTGAATTCTCCTCCCTAGATCAATCCATTTACCTGCTAGCTCTTTCCAAAGCAAGACAACCAGGCCCACTTCAAAAGGTACATTTAAGTATCATTAGCTGTAATGAGATTGGATACTAATAACACTTTATTGCTCCCCATAAAGTATATACTTTGCTGGTATGCTACAAAGCAGTCTGTCCTAAATGAGAGGAACCTATCTTTGCTTGACAGAATAAAGGGATGTGATCCATTTTGTAAAGCAGTATCTTTCATTTTTATGTTGTTTGTTGACATTTTCATTTCCTGAATTCTACAGCACATCATTGGTGTTGATTTCCGGGTAATTTTCATAATGTAGCAAGAACATAGCATTTTCTAAAAGCGTTGCATTAATTGACCCAGATTAATGTTTTCAGCATCCCTGGTAAGTAATTAGCTGTATCTCTTCTACTGGTGGGATCCCACTGATTTGAAAGGAACTAGAAGGCTGCATGACTCACCATGTGCTAGTAGCATGGATCATTGGAATATTCCTTCTGGAGTTGTGCCTTTTTTTCCATCCTATTCAAAACAGAGTAAATAGTGTGATTCAAGGATGAAAACATTTCTCACTGTGTATATTCACCACAAATCTGCTATGGTTTCTTATTCCTACCATGTTGAACATTTATTTATGGGGCCAGAATAGGACAACTTCTATATTCTGTTCTTTCCCAGGAAAAGTTTACCTAGCTGAATTTGCAGTTAAGTATAGTTTGCAAGAAATGCCTGCAGCTGTTAGAAACAGTAGACATTTTTACATCTGCTGGAGCTGGGAAAGTGCAGAGTGAGGCACTTGAGCAGAGCGATGAGAAGCTCAGGGTTCTCTGCAGTAGACTGGCAGGGATCCATAGCTGACTCCACCCTGGAAGAGCCTGATACTCTGGGCAGTCAGCGTCACCTTTCTAAGCCTTACTTTCTTCAAGTGGAAGCTGTCCTTGAACTGGGTCTGAGGAGATTCCTGAAGCTGAGATAAAGAACATAACCCACCTTTCTTGTAGAATAAGTTTGCAGGTTTGCTGACTCCCATTGGAGAAAAAAAATTTTCAGAACTAGTCAATAAGAAGCATGTAAAGCATTTTCTTAGGTAGAAATTGAAAGTTATACACTCAAAAAAAAATGGAGCACGGACTCTCAAGAGAGATGTGCTTATTTCCTGGAGTAGGAAACAGTTACACTTCTCTTGAGAAGGTGGAAACCTAGGAAAAGATGGCTCACCCCACAGAAGGGTATGTGCCCCACATTCCTTAGATATGTGACTAGTTTTTTAAAAATAGGTGATTTAAACATTTTTTAGATTCTCTCAGTCTATTCCTTTATTTTAGGATTAGGTTTCTGCTTTGTACTTTTCTCAAGCCAATTTATGAACTTTCAGTGTTCTTGAGTAATTTTAGATGTACTTGTCTGGAAGGAAAGGAACCTAAATTTAACCAAAGGAATGCTGATATGGATTGTGTTGAGTAACTTTGACAGAGGCCCTGAGGTAGGAGTAGGGTGTGGCCTGACCTGGCTGGGAGGATGAACATGACCTTGGGGGAATGGCCTTGATCTGATGTCAGCCTGGGGCATGAAATTCCAATCACCCCTTTCCTCACAGGATCGGAAAACTCTCACGGGAACAGAATCCAGATAAATAAGAATGGTGCCAGGAGCTCTGCCCTTTTTCTTTTCTTCGCCCACTAGGGAGTGTGGAAGATGGTATCTGCATACCCAGCCCCAAGGGTATCATGCCTTTTTGTGGTAACCCCTATTGTGCCTTTTAGGCCCGATGCACATTTTGCTGTTTCTGTTATGTTATGCTCAACTTTCCTTTTCTTCTTTTCTCTATAATTTTAAATAAAATTTTAGAACTACTTTTTGTCCCCCTCATTCAATTCTTTGAGGAGGGGAAGAACCCAGGAATATCAGAATCTACTCAATAACAGCCCCAAAGTTGTAATCTTCTTAAAATGGCAATTTCTAGTTATGATTTCCCTGTCTCCTTTTTACCTTTTACTTCTCAGAGGCTATACTCATGGAATCTTCCTCATAGAATGATGTAGAGGATTGAATACTAAACTTCATGAAGTGCGGTGCCTGTCTCATGGATGAGGTTATCCCTAAACTCTGAATTCTTGACAGCCCTAAGATCTGCCCCAGACAGACTAGTTTGCCAGGGATTGGGGCAGTTTACAGATTGACCATACTGGTTTGTATCCTTTGCCCCAGAGAAGCAGCAAATTAATGGCAATGCCCACCAGCCAGGATGGAAGGCTTATTCCTTAAACCAGATTGTCTGCCTTCCCAGGGCCTCAGGCCAGGAACTTTGTCTTAAGTAGCTAACTGACACTAAATGTTTGTTTCTCCTCCACGATCTCCCATTAGTCTTGCTAATGGGGAGCGAGGTCTGAAGGTGCTCCTAAGAACTTCCAGGCAGCCAAAGTGTTTCTAACATAAACAGCCCTGATGACTTACTTCAATTAGCCTCTTTAACTAATTGTTCTGGATAATTACTTTGCTTTCTGCTTTGCTCTTTGTAATACCATTTCTTTGTAACTATTTCTATTCCATGTAACCATTTGGTAGCCAGGAAAACTATAGATTCTTCAGAATAACCCTACAAAATGCATAAAACAAAATACCTAGGTGCCAGTGGAAACCACTTACATTGAAATATTGCTATAAAAATTAAATAATTACAATTCATCTCTTTATTAACACGCTAATGACAAAATATAGCATAAAATCTAATAAATACTCTAATTTTGAAATGGTATATAAATTATATTTCCAAACATCTGCAGTAATAATGAAAATGTATGTGAATTCTATTCTGAATGTTTCTGTTGTTTAAAAAATTCACAGGAACTATTAATTTTATGAATGGAGTTCATAGCCTCCATATACGGGGAAGCACACATAAAACCATCAATCAGACATTTATGTAAATAAAGATGTATTTCTTCCTCCATCCAAATTCATTGCCTACTGAATTTTTGAAGATTAAGTACTTCTCTGATCAAAATACATATGCAGAGTCATTTTTTTCTGTAGGTTGATTCATGGCCAAAAATCAGGGAAACTTTACAAAGTCTTATTTCCAGGTATACTGTAGACATATTAAATAGGAGACGTTTGTCCAGAGCTGTGGGTGTTAAAACAGGTGTTAGATACATACTGAGTAATTGAAAGCCTCGAAAGTGTCAGGTGTGTCATGGAGTGTTTGGTGTCTTAGAGACATTTTCTTTTCCTCTTTTTTAAAATGAAAATGCCTAAAGAATGGGGAAACCACATCACCCAGTGATTTGGTCACAAGCCTTCCTCCACTGTTCCTTGGGAGATATGAGGACCACAAGGCTCTCGATCAGCTTTCTGATGGGCTATATGTGAGAATTGTGCTGATGAAATCTATGCTCTGATATCTATGTGGAGGTAAAGTTGTGAAGATTAGCACTTTTTAAAATTGATTTAGAGTAATAGCTTTCAAATTAAAAAAAGCCAACAAACCCAGAGTAATAAATATATTTCGCATTGTTACCCTCCCACAAATTTCATACATACATGCACATTCATAACTAAAACAATTACCCAGGGGCTGGGGGTTTAGCTTAGCGGTTAGAGTGCTTGCCTAGCAAGCACAGGGCCCTGAGTTCAATCTCCAGCACCAAAAAAAAAAAACAAAACAATTACCCAAAATGGTATCTTACCATGGGCCATACATTCTGACCTATTTCTATTCTGTGTTTTTTTCTTTTTGGTTAAAATATGCTAAAATGATTTTATGACTCACTATGAGCTTGGTATTCTTAGTTGGAAAAACTCAAATTCTCAGGATCTGAAATTAAAGGTATTACATTGCAAAAATACTATGGTCCTCTTTTCAGAATGAAAATTACTGGTCTTATGAGGAGAAAGGGATCTGGAGAAAAAACTTAGTATTCTCCTTCCTATTGACTTCAGGTACTCTTTACATTCTGTCTGTCTTCACCAAACATCTAGAAGGTTACCAGTACTTCCTACACAAAAAGTCAGTGCTTTTTCTGAAAAGCATTTTGATTAAATAGAGTAGTTAGCTCTTTTGTGCCTCTTGCTAGTGAGATCTATGGCCCTATGCATTTCCCCCCAATCTGTGGTCTTACTAAACTTTTTATCCCCTTCCTATTCTATGTCAATCAGCCTATCTCACAAGTTGCAGAATGTAAGAGCCACATGTTTTGGGGTGCCATACATCCTGCATGGTTTGGGTACTACTACTCTTTTTCAGTCACTCCCCTAGACTGTCAAGTCACATCCTCCTTGATTGAAGAGGATATCAGAAAAATGGAAAGTAACCCCTGTTCCTAGATAGGCAGAACAAATATAGTCAAAATGTCATACCTCCCAAAACTGTTATATGAATTTAACACAATCCCAATCAAAATACCAATACCATTACTTACAGAACCGGAGAAAGCAATCCTAAAATTTGTATGGAAACAGAAGAGACCTACAATAGCAAATGCAATTCTGAGCAAGGCAGGGGGCACCACAATCCCAAACTATAAAACTGTACTACAAAGGTACAGTGATAAAAACAGTATGGTATTGGCCAAAAAACAGACTTGTGGATCAGTGGAACAGACCAGAAATACAGGAACAACTCCTGGCACACTCAGCGGTGTTATTTTTGACAAAGAGGCCAAATACCTTCACTCAAGGAAAGATAGGCTCTTTAACAAATGGTGCTTGGAAAACTTGCTAGCCACATGCTAAAGATTAAACCTAGCCCCATATCTCTATGGACTAAACTAAACTAAACTCCATGCACTAAACTAAAATCAAAATGGATCACAGATCTAGACATTAGAACAGAAACAATCTGCTAGAAAACAAAATAGTGAAACCCTTGAAGACATAGGTGTAGGCAAAGACTTTATGAACAAAACCTTGGTTGCCCAAAAAATAATACCAAGAATCAACAAATGGTATCATATCAAATTAAAAAGCTTCTGTGCAGCAAAGGAAACCACTAACAGAGTGAAGAGACAATTTACAGAAAGGGAAAACATTTTTGCCAGCTACTCCTCAGACAAAGGACTAATATCTAGAATATATAAATAACTCAAAAAATTAGACACTTCTAATTTATAGACCCAATTAAAAATAGGCATCTGAAATGAAGAGAAACCTCTCAGATGAAGACATACAAATGGCCAACAAATACATGAAAAAAATGTTTAGCACTGCTGGCCATTTGAGAAATGTTAACAGTGAGATTTCATTTCACTCCAGAAAGAATGGCTGTCATCAAGAAATGAACCAATAACAAATGCTGGTGAGGCTGTGGGGAGAAAGGAACTCTTCTCCATTGTTGGTGGGACTATAAACTGATACAACCACTATGGAAATCAGTATGGAGAGTCCTCAAAAAACTGAAAGTAGAAATTTCATTTGACCCAACTATTCCCCCTCTAGGTATCTTCCCCAAAGAGTTAAACATATACCACAGTGACGTATACATACCCATATTTATAGCAGCACAATTCATAATAGTTAAATTTTGGAAACAGCCTATATGTCCATCAACAGATTGAATGGATAAAGAAATTGTATTTAAACACAATGGAGTACTACTCTGCCATAAAGAAGGATAAATTCAAGTCATTTGTAGGAAAATGGATGAACCTTGAGACCATAATGTTAAGTGAAGTAACTGAGACACACAGGCTTAAATATCACTTGGTTTCTCTTACATGAAAAACTCTTTGGGGTTGGGGATTTAGCTCAGTGATGAAGCACTTGTCTAGGAAGGGAAAGACCCTGAGTTTGATCCCCAGCACACCCCCCTCAAAGAGAAAAAATCTCCCTCTCTCATATATGAATACATAGGACAGATAATAGGAAAAGAAAGAAAGAAAGAAAAAAAAGGTATTGTAATCCAGTGTGGACACTGTTTCTAAAAGTGTACCTTGACTTCATACAATTGTCTTACATATTTTGTATGTTCCTGAGCCTATTAGTGTGGTTTTCAACCTGTATATATGATAATTAACTTTATAAGGTCTTATAAGGTAAATAAATGAATCTGATGGTAGAAGAATAAAGGAGGGGTGGAGGGAGAGGGGAAAGAAGGGAATTGAAATGTGTTATGTACATGTACCAATCCCTACAGTGAATGTAGTAATTATGTACTGCAAACATATACTGATAAAAACAACAAAAAAAGAAATCTCATCCTCTTCATGGATACAGTTGCGCTTCTGGTGCTGTGGACTGTGTCACATGAAAGCCACGGTGCGCTGTGACTGAAATGAGATTCCCTGCCTCAGGGACAGGAATGGACAGTGGAAGTTCTCAAATGAAGGAGTGATGACAGTGCCAGGGGAACACTGTTCTGCCCAGTAATGGGAGCAAATTAATTGCCATTGGGGCACCCCTGACTGGGCACTGGGGCAGTCTGCCCCTGTCAGTTGTGGAGAGAAGCTGTTTCTGGTGCCTTCCTCACAGAATGCTAAACACTGTGGCTAACCTAACGAAGGTCTCTGAAAACCTGACCAGGGTCGGCTTAGAGGTTTCTAGATATGCAAAGCTGCTATTAGGATGGCTCCCCAGGGCACGGGAAAGAGCACTGAGGAGACACAACATTTGCTCATAGATAATTTGGCCTCTTTTCAATTTCTATTATGAGATTTCATTTCTATTATGAGATTTACTTGTTTGGACCCTTGTGATTTATTTGGACCCAATCTCAATTCAGTGACAAGGGAACAGCTATAACCTGCTATAACCTGCCACATAACCAATTTACCTGAAGGTCATCATCCATACATATCATTTGACTTTAATTAGAAAAATGTACTTTCCTTTTTTCTAATTTGCTTAGTACTCACCGAAACATTTTAAAACAGGATTATCTCCTTGAATGGGGAAAATATGTTTTCTATAATATTTTGTATACTAGATGATTCATTAATTGGATTTTAAGTTTCTTATTCTTAGGTCATTGTACTGCACCTGCCAGAAATATGAACTAAATATATATTTTATTCATTCTATGGTTAAACAATAATTTGCTTCCCAGTTCAGTGTAGCTAAGTAGGTAAGGGAAATGAACATCAACGTTGTAATAGCTTGATGCCTATGGCATTCCTAATGGTTAGAAACCCCTGGAAAACCACCAATTAGTTGCTGTAATTATTATATTAAGAGCTCTGAAACCTTGCACAGAGTCGTGTTAGTTATGAAGTCATGAGGTTGCCTCTAGGATTGTAACTTGGAGAGTGACATTGTGCACAAAAGCAAACATTTTCACATGCCACGTGGCAGTTGAAAAGGAAGATGAGTAGCAGCAGGACAACTGTGGTGAAAGGAAAACTTTGCTGAGTTCCCACGGTGCAGGATCCATGGCAGACCTCATCTTAGGGTTCTGGGTTGTACTGATGACTCTCAGGCCCTGTCCACATAAAGATCTGTGGAGTGTGTAGAGATGCCAAGAGGTACAAACTGCTTCTGGGCTGGCTACTAACAACATGACACAATTCAGATGTGCTGCTAAGTCTTGAGGGTAGGAAGCAGCTGGGGAAAGTTGGAGTTTTAGTCAGTATTGCAGGTTGAGTTCTTGGGACCTTTGCGAGTGACACAGCTTGGTTCTTCTGAGGTAATGATGAGGTAGAATTTGATGTGTGAGGTACTTATTGAAGATTAACTCTTGTGGAAGAGAGGAGGAAGGAAGAATAATTGGGCAGAGAGAAGTTGAAATGTGACACAGTTATCCCTAAGCTGTGATCAAAGCCAAGGGGAGCCCTGGGGTGCAGTCTTCTCATCAGAGTGGCTCCAGTAAGGCTGAAATCACAGGACATTTACACACCAGCCTGTCAGTCATTAGTTACTGGCTGCCTTTTCAGAGTGGGCTCTTGAGTGATTCTGCAGCTCAGGCAAACCCTGCAGAGGTTGACAGCTGGGGCAACTCCTAGAAGCGATTTTTGGGGACACAGCTCCATGTCTACCATAGCTAGTGACAGTTGAGATTGAGGTTGGGTTAAAGCTGGTGATCTTCCCTCTTTCCTTTCCTCCCTCTCTCCCTTGCTTCCTCTTCTCTTTTCCTTTCCTCTCCTTTCCTTTGCTTTCCTTTTCTTTGCTTTCCTTTTCTCTCCTCTCCTCTCCTCCTTCCTTCTTTCCTCCCTTCCTTCCTTCTTCCTTCCTTCCTTCCACTAGCAAATATCTATTGAAGACTTTCTTATGGCTGGGTATTTTTTTTTAAGTATTGATAATTCAGTATTGAGACAATAACAAAAACAGAAATAAAAACATCTCTGCCCTTGGGGAATTATATTGTAGTTGAGGAAGGGGAGGAGATAAGCCGTAACCAAAGAAGTAAAATACAGTGTATTGGATGATGACTAAGTGCTATGCTGAAAATAAAACATGAAAAGTGGAAAGAACTGTGTGTGTGTAGGGGGAAGGATAGGATAGAGCGTATTGCTTTTAAAAACAGAATCATCAGAGTACTCAAAAAGGAGAGAGTATTGGATCAAAGACTCAAAGAAGAGGGAAAGCATGTCTTGTGGATGTGTGAGGAATTATACCAAACAGAGGAAACAGCAGGTGCAAAGGCTCAAGGCAGGAACATGCCTGGGGAATTCTTTTCATAGTATCCCCTTCAAGTTTTTATGCATAAAACAGTATCTAGCATAGGCCTTGCATACCACTGTGATCATTCTTATAATATTACTGTACCATCTGTGGTAGTATTTAATTAGATTTTATTTAATTAAAATCCCCTTTCACACTTAAGTTCATTTATTTTAAAAGGAAGTATTGTAGAAATAAATTAAGACCATTGCTATGGTTTAGATATGGTTTCAGTATTCTCATTACTTCTTGTGCTAAAATTTAATCTCACTGTGAGGTATTAAGAGGGTGGAAACCATCTAAGGTGTTCAGAATTGGGACCTTTGGAAGGTGATTAGGATGACATAAGGCTCTTCTGATGGAGCCTGCATGATTGGATCCTTGTGGCTTTCTAGGAAGAGGGAGAGAGATCAGAAGTACGTCTGCACACGTGTGCCCCCCGTCTCTTGCCATGTGCTGTGCTGTGATGCCTTGGGATTCTGCCGGGAAGAAGGCAATCACCAGGTGCAGCTTTGCAACCTTGCACCTCCAGAACTGTGATCCGGGATAAGACCCTTTCCTCGGAAACTCACCCCGTCTGTGGCATTATGTTACTGGCAACAGAAAATGCAGTAATACAACCACCCGAAATGAGAACTAACAAAGGCTATTTAGTATTCAGAGCTTATTATGCCGAGGGAGTCAGTCACTATTACTTGCATTTGGAGGAGACTCCCAGGAGCAAGCAGAGCAGTAGGAAAGGAGAAAACAGGGAAGGCATCTTCAGGTGTGCCTGGTCAGAGACTGCTGCTGCGGGGATGTTGCAGCACGGTCAATGAGAAGCAGGGCATGCTATGTGATTAGTTAGGGAGACATATTTGGCTTTCTCCCATTGGTCCCAAGTTGGAGGTGGAGTCAAAAATTGGAGGAGCTGTCAGTTATTAACCAAATCCTGGCTATTTTGCCTCATCATTTACAGAGGTTATTATTTGGGTTCCTGGAATGGTTGATAGAAACAGTGGTCTGACTTCCTTAAAGTATGACATAGAGATAGTAGGTTGGCCTTTGGGTTGATAATGTATGGTAGGTAATGATTGGTATTATGGTTTATATCTAGATGCCCCCCTAAAGCCTCATGTACTCGTAGGCCAAGCTTCCAGATGTGATTAGATCACAAGGGCACTATATTCCTCAGTGGGTTCGTCCACTGATGAGTTTGTAGCTAAATGTGCTGGTAGGAGGTGGCTCTCCGAAGAGGAGAAAACCCGGGTATAGCCTAGAAGGGTGTATCCCCTCCCTTCACTCTGCTGCCTGTGAGCAGTTCTCCTCAGCTGTGGAGGAGCTGTGGAGGAGTTCTCCCCTGCCACGCTCCTGCGCCATCTTCTCCTGTCTTGGAGCTGGCCCACTGTGGCTGAAATGTGAGTCAAAATAAACCTCTCTTCTTTTTAAATTGTGGGTGTAAAACACTGTGTCTCAGAGAGGGGGAAAGTGACTAAGACCACTGGCTTTCTAGGCTGGTTTCTGCACATGTTGGGTCGGAGTTTTAATTTTATATATGGTACAGACGTTGTCCATTTGTATATTCAATTTCTCAGTTTTATTTTGCTAAAATGCAAGTTTAGTATTTGATATGTTTATTTTCAAAATAATTACATAAAAGAGCTACAGAAGTAAACGAAACACACACATGTACATACACAACTAGAAAATAAAAATGTTTTCCATGGAAAGTTGAAATAATTTCATGCAACATCTCAAGAGATGTGTATTGCACATTGTGAACAACTTAATTATATGTATTCTCTCTCTCTCTCTCTCTATATATATATATATATATATATAAAACTATGTGGTGACCAGTATGTTTGAAATCTTGAGTATATTTTCATTGAATGTGCTCGTGTGTGTATATGTGTTTCTGCCTTAATGCTTCCTCATCTCCCAGGAGGATGAAAATGTACTATTGCTAATTTATTCTTTGGTGAGAATTTGTCTAAAAAGATTCATTCAAACGGATTTAGTTTCCCTGAAATCACAGAAGTTCTGATGCAATAATAAAATGAAGAGGGTTAATAATTTGGGAAGTCAGAGAGATTGCCTAAGGGCATTAAATATTAGAGGTGAGGAAAAAACAGATGAATAAACAAAGAAAATGTTGTATTTATACAGAATGGAGTATGACTGTGCTATAAAGAAGGATAAACTTGGGTCATTTGTAGGAGAATGGCTCTACCTTGATATCCTAACGTTAAGTGAAATAAATCAGACACACAGGCTTAAATATCACATGGTTTCTCTCATATGAGGAATCCAAAATATAAATAAAGAGCAAAATAAAAGACAAATAATAAGAAATAGAGGGATAGATCTTTCTCAGAAGGAAGGGGATCAAAAGATGGAGGAAGAGGGAGGAAGAGAGAGAAATGGATGAAAAAAGAATTGAGATGTGTTATGTACATGTACCAACACCCCACAAAGAATGTAATCATTATGCAATGCAAACATGTACTAATAAAAAATAACTAAAAAAACAAAAATGTGAGAGACAAAAAGGTGACCATAAAGATAAATGAATAGGTGACAAAGACAAATTTCCTACAGGTTGTGGGAGCTCGGCTCCATGTTCCTTGAACCATACTAATCAAACTTAGAAAGATGTTATCGCTTTTTTTCTAGCACTCTTTGGCCTGATCTTCACAAACACACTCTTTGTGCATGTACATATAATGTGTTCATTCATTTAGCTCACTGCCATTTGGTGTTTTATCTTCCTCAGCTGACTGCATAATCCTCCAGGGGAGCTGGATTGAGTCTTATACAAGCCCCAGTCCCTACCTATTAGTTCTGAGCTTGCCAAATAGCAGATGCTCAATAAATGTCAATTAAATAAATTAGCAAATAAATCTTGAGGGCTTTTGTATGTTTACCCAAAACATTGTAATTACAGTTTCTTGAGCTGAATGAAAATAATGGCCAGCAGTGTGTGTGTCATCCTCCCAATGGGGTTTCACAGGCAAATATGTTCCTATTTAATGTTCGATAGGTAAAAAGACTGTAGGGAAACAGCTGTCTGCTTCCTTGACACGCAAGCTCATAATTTAATATTATGATTTATAGACATTTGGCCAAAATGAAACTCATTTTGTGCTCTCTACCTGATGAGTAATCTCACTCTTCAATTACGGAGGTTTGCTTTTGGAAAGATAAGAAATGAGGCATTGGTTAAAGAATATTGGACAAGACTGCCAGTACCTACTGTGGCCTAGCATGGCTCTTGTTTTCCTAACTCATTTTCACATTAAAGAACAAGAAACAACTCCAAAAATTCTTACCTCTTCTCCTAATGGTCACATTTTTGATGGTCCTGGGTATCATATTAATTATGTGTTTTGAGTAACTTACATATATATGTATATCCCTAAGAACATGAAATAGATCTAATTTTAATATTACAATTACTTCACAGTGGTTTATATATTCCTACGTGAAAGTTATTTTAAGGAAAGTACGAATTTAGATTTTCACAATTTTTCTTACATTATTTACAATTTTCACAATTTTTCTTACGTAATGTAAGAAAAATTCATCAAAATGACAATCTGAATTTGTTCAGCGAGATAGTCACATCATCTTATTTATCTCAGCCTATCAAGGTCCAGAAGTAGTAATTTTCCTCTTTTTAAAGAAGTAGAATAGATGTTGACATAGATATAAGCAAACATGCCAAATTACTGATTAGTGAGGAGTTTCACAGTCTGAAAGACATCAAAAGCATCCTGGTGGGACCAAGCTCTAGGACCATGGGCAAATTAATCTGTTTGAACCTTGCTAGCTTTGGGAATACTGATTTCCCTTTTAGATATTTGGTTATAGTACTTGTTATAATGTCTGAAATTTTGTCCAAAATATTTCAGCACAGCAGTGTGGTTTTGGGTGTATCAATTGAGGCTAGACTTAAGAATAGGAATGACAAATGGCCATTTAGTCAGGATAGCCATCTTTTTCCACAGCTTTGCATTGTAAGCACTGCAGCCAACATGGGCCAATGCTAGACATTTTGCTAAGCAGCATAATGAACATTAGAAATCAGTTTTCATAGGAAAAATTAGTATCTAGTTAGGCATCACAGCGGATTGAACAATCTCTCATTACTGAAACTACTGGTATTTAGGATTGTGTGACTTGGCTAAAATATTGTAGAGACACCACTTACTGTATGAAGAAGGCATAAAAAAACTACTGAACCTTAATAGCTTAGGCATGGAACACGAGGCTGATCATAAATTGTCCATGAAGGGTTTTACAGTCTGTTGTTGACTAGGATGAACAGAATCTGGCCTTGGAATACTGTCACATGGGCCTTGGGTAACCTTTCATGCAAGGTGATGATAGAGCACCTAAAAAGAGAACTGAGGTTTCATCCTGTATGTGGGATAGTTTGTGTGAAATGTTTTGTGCCTGTTTTACTAATCAAAGCCTATAATGTGGCAAAATTTGTGTTGAAATTTACTTTTGTTAAAATCAGATTAGGTTGTAATGGTGTAACAAAACTTTGCCCACCTAGCCTTTTTAAAGAATCCCTTCACCTTATCACAAAGAACCTGTGAGTTAGTTATGATCAAATTAGTGACCTCTTCAAAGCATGTCCTTTTTTCCTTTACATTCTGTTTTGCTGTGCTTTAATTCTCAGATCCCTTTAGTCAGTCAGGATTCACAGAAGCAGACCAGTAAGAGATCTAGATCAAGAAACTTATTGCAAAGAGTTTGCTTGTGTGATTGTGAGGTTTGGCAAGTCTGAAATCTGCAGGGCAAGTGATCAGGAAACCACAGGCAACTGGACCTCTCTACCATGAACTCAATTTGCCTTTCACAGGCACAATTCCTTCCTCAGGGAAGCCAAAATTCTGCTCCACACCCTTTCAAGTGATTGAATCAGGCCCATTTAGATTATCAAGGGTCGTTGTGGCTCTTGCTTGATGCAAACTTATTATGGACTTTAATCATATCTACAAAATACCTTCACAGCAACCCCCAGATTAGAGTTTGATAGAAAAACAGGACAGTAACCTAGCCAAGTTCACACAACAAAATCCATCACACCCTTTTCTTTGTTTTACAAGTAGCCAAGACAGGCTTGGTGCCAATCACTTCTGGGCAGGCCCCCGTGGGGCTAATCACAAAAGGTCACTGATTGTGTTTAGTCTCATGGGAACTTTTCTGGTCTCTTTCATTATACTTTTTCATATTCGTGAAAATAAAAAAAATAGTGTTTCTAAAGAGATTAAATAGCTTACTTTAACTCCAATGCCTTTTCCTTCTTGAAAACCTGTTTGGACATGCAAAATGGGCTTCTCCAGCTTAATCCTCTGAGGGAAAGGGGCTTTTCTCTCAAAACAGATTTTGCTGAGCAGGTGTCATACTTTTCTGCATTACATTTAGTGCAGTTGTGGCACTGCAGGGTGAAGGGCAATGGGACAGGCATGGAATTTACAGTCAAATGGACTGAGATCCAAGTTTTTCCTGTTATGAACTCTGGAACCACGAGAAAATTACTTAATCTGCTTGGACCTTGATTCCTCATCTGTATCATAGTAGCAGTGAAAATGATTTTCTTCAAGAATTGTTAGGATGACCAGAAAGTATTGGGAAAATGACTGGTACACAGTAGACTCTTAATACATGATTATCATCATCATTAAACCAACAACTGTGCCCTTTACTGTACTAAATACTCTAATCAATCCTCCTATCCCCCAAATCCAAAAAAGTCAGAGCACTAAAGAAAAGCCTGGTGTTAAATCCTCCAATATAACTATTATTCATATAAAAATGTCAGTTATAATATGAACAAAGATTAAAAGATATGTATTATCCAGTCAGTAGTAATAAATCCTTCATGGCATCGAGTATTCTTTTCACCTTATTTTGAATTAAGGAATGTGTTTCTATTACATTTTCTGGCCCTTAAAAAGATGTCAGTCTCAAAAAATATCGCAGAGCCTGGATTTCAGCAGGCAAGCCAAGCGACTTTGCCACTATTTTATGTTGGTTGTGTTTTATTCACTCAATATAACTGGGTTTAGGTAATGTTATGTACATTCTGTGTTATATTTTAATATTTGACATTACATGTGAGAGATGGTAAAATAAACCAGGCCCTTCATAATTGGAAAAATTTAATTTATCTCTCCTGAGAACCACAGAGTGTAAACATTTTTAATTTCTAACTTTCTTTAAATCTAATATATTTCATGCTTCAGGCCCCAAGAAATATGTACTTGAATTCTTTGATTAGTGGCAGGAAGGAGAAAAACTAATTAACAAGACAGTATCATACTTTTTGCAACAGGCATTATATTTCAAAATTTTTTTTTTTTTTTTTTGGTGGTGCCGGGGATCGAACTCAGGCCCTTGTGCTTGCAAGGCAAGCACTCTAATCACTGAGCTAAATCCCCAGCCCCCTTATTTCAAAATATTTTAACTTGTAAAGAAATACACAAAAAAAATTTAATGATTCCAGAACATTTGCTATCCTATTGTGTTTGGGAGTAAATCTTTCAGACAGGGACAGCTTGAGATAAAATTGTGTAAGAAACTTTGTTTTGCTACTCTTTCCCTTCCCTGATTTTCTACCTCCCTAATTGTTACTGTCACATTTTTCTCAGGTTAGTTAAGTCAGGCAAGGTCTTACATACTTCTTTCCTATCTGTGCCTCAAAGAACTAATTTCAGTCACTGAGTATTCCTGTAGATTCTTCTTAATCATATCAAGGACCCTACCTCTTTCCTCCTTCACTCTCTCTTCTTTTTTTCCTTCTTGATTCATGCTATCAACAAACAGTGATTTCATTAAGTATACAGCACCAGACACTTTTACTAAGTCCTGGGGTATAGAGAAGAAAAGGGGTGGTTCCTACCTTTGCCAAATTTTCTTAGTCTATTTTCTTCTGCAGCAGCAGAATGCCACTAACAGGGTGATTTACCTGAAAAAAAAAAGAAAGTTCTCACATATCTGGAGATGGAAAAGTCCAGTATTAAAAGGCTGACATCTAGTGCAGGCCTTCTTGCTATATCTTAATGTAGTGGAGGGCATCAAATGGCAAAAAGAGCACTTGAGAGTGCAAGAGTGTGGGAGCAAGAAAGAGCCAAGGAAACTGATCTTGGTTTTACACTCCTGTGATAACGAACTCACTCCTTGATAATGGCATTTCTCCTTCATCAGGGCAGAGTACTCACAATCTAAACAGCTTTTAAAGGTCCCACTTCTCGAAATACTTCTGCTTTGCCAATTAAATTCAATATGATTTCAGAAGAAAACATTCAAACCACAGCACAAGTTTACAGTAGAGCAGGGAATTAGATAGTGAGAGCACAATATAATAAACTTCTATAGTGGACATCTGCAGATGGAACAGAAAGCAGAGTTTTCCTGAGAAGTCTGTGAATCTCAGTTGTTTTTCAATGGAGCTAATTCTCAATGGAGGAACAGGAGCCTGCTGGACAAATAAGGAAAGGGAGGTGTGTGTGTGAATATGTGTGTATGTGTGTATGAGATGGGAGAGTAGGGCCATCCTGGTGGAGGAAATTGCATGCACAAAGTTTCAAAGGGTTGAAACAACTTTGTATTTGGGAAGTTGCTAATCATTCAATTGTGAATCATTTCATAATTCAGTAAAAAGGTGAAAGGGTAGATTTTTATGGTGTAGGATAGAGAGGAAAGAGAATAAATTCTAAGGCTACATGGAGGAGAAACTCGTACTTTATTATTTTGATGGAGACGAGCAATTTTGAAGAAATAGTGTCAAATTAATCAATTAATTGCCTATGGAAGCTTGATTAAAGGTGGTCAAGAATAAGAGTAAAAAGGTCATTTTAGAGATTTTGGCAGTACTTCAGGTGCAGGGTAAAGAAGAGAGGAGGACATTAATCAGCAAGTTCATTCAAACCTTGATAAATTCATGTTGACTATTTACAATGTGCCAGTCATGGGACAAACTGAGATGAAGAGATTGTTCTTCCACTCACATTGCTTACAGGCCAGTGGGAAATTAGACATGTGAACAGGTTCTTCGGGTTTCAAAATTTTTTCTTTGGGGACACAGTATGATAGACATGAAGGAATTTTTGGAACAGATGGGCCAGGTTTCAATCTAGACTTTGCAGTTTTCTAGTTAAGAGGCCTTTGGTGAGTTATTCACCCTAATTAGTAATAATGGCTATAATAGGATACAAGCATTTTATACCTCAGGGTCTTTGTGAAGATGGGAGGACAAAATGTATGCAAAGGATTTAGGACAGTGTTAGGCATATTAGTATCATTTTGCAGTTGCTGGGGAGCTAGGAGGGAGAATGAGAGGCTAGAACAGGAGCTAAGTGGGTGACAGGATGTGGGCTCCCTGTGTGAAATGTTGGATTTATAACTGCTAGAGAGGCCAACACAAAATCAGTGCTGCATTAGGGAGATTCTTTTCCTCCTTATTCCTTTTTTAATTTTAAATTTTTATTAATACAGGTTTTCAGTATATAACATTTATATTCCCTTGTATGGAGTTAGTACATGTACATAACATATTTTAATTCCTTTTTTCATCCTCTTTCCCTCCCCTTCCTCCATTTCTTGATCCCATTCCCATTTGAGAAAGATCTATCTCTCTACCTCCTATTATCTAACTTTTATTTTTCTCTTTACTTATAATTTGTGTTTCTCATATGAGAGAAACCATGTAATATTTAAGCTTGTGTGTCTGATTTATTTCCTCATTTCTTTCTGGCTGCTAAAATTGTAGCAACCTGGAAGGAAAGGCCAGGTATGCCAGTGTAGAAGTTGCTATAATTTGTCTTCCAGGACATTAACTGTCCCTTCTTGATTTCTCCTCTCCCATAGTTGGTGACCTTTGACTTCAGCTTATTTAGTCTTGCCTGCTACATCAAAGTGTGCTGGACACAGGCTCTGATGGCCGACTACACTTGAATTCAGGTCAGAGAGTTGAGTTCAAGGGGATAGGAAGCTAGTGTTAAAAAAATATGAAGTGGAAAAAATAAAGCAGAAAAGACCAATGGTCAGACAAAAAGAAATGTTAAGAGATTACTATACATCTGGGGAGAAGGGCTCCAGGCTTAACACTCCAAGTATTTTACACATGTAAATCTCAGTAATTAGTAATTGTCAAAATTCATGATTTGGAACCAGTAGAATAATCAGAATTAGAAGTAACTGGGTACAAATTGGACCAAAGGTGAATAGTGCCCATCTGAAAAGTACTTGTAAAAGGCTCTAAGGGACTACCTAGAATCACTGTACTTTATTTATTTATTTATTTTTTGTACTTTATTTTTTATTTTATTTTTTTACTGTTTCATTCCAAGGGTTGCATTTTTATTTTCTTTTTTATTTTCTTTTTTTTTATTTTCTTAATAATATCATTTATAGCAGAAAAAAGTTTTCATTTTGCTTTTTTAAAAATTTTATTTTAATGGTACATTTTAGCTATACATAGTGATAACATTCATCACAAGGGATTTGTACCTGTATATGACATAATCTTGTTGTTTCTTTTTTTCCCATTCCCCTCCCCTCCCTTCACCCCCTTCTCCCTCCTTATTTATAAGAGGTTCGTTTCCATTTTTTCCTTCCATTTTTTATTTCTCTTGTCCTTCTGTTCCTTTCCCCCTCCCCCTCCCTTGTCCCCTTTCCCATTTGGACACTTTCTTCCCTTTCCCAATATAACACATTTCAGTCTTTATTTACACTTTCAGTTTCTCACACCAGAGAAACAATGCAGTATTTAGACATGTGTGTCCGATTTATTTCACTTAACAGCATAGTCTCAAGATGCATCCATTTACCTAGGAATATCTCAAGCTTATTGTTCTTTATGGTAGAGTAGTATTCCATTGTATAAAAAAACCCACATTTTCTTTATTCATTCCACTGTTGATGGGCATTTGGGCTGTTTCCAAGATTTAGCCATTACAAACATGGGTGTGCATATATTGCTGCGGTATGATGTTTTTAATTCTTTTGGGAAGATATCAAGAAAGGGAATAGCTGGGTCAATTGGAATCTCTAGTCCTAGTTCCCTGAGGAATCTCCACACTGATTTCCATAGTGGTTGCACCAGTCTACTTTCCCACCAACAGTGGAGAAGGGTTCCTTTTTCTCCACAGCCCCTTGAGCATTTGTTATTGTCTGATTTGTTGATAATAGCCATTCTTTGTGGAGTGAGGTGGAATCTCAGGGTTGTTTTAATTTGCATCTCTTGAATGACAAAGACCAGTGATGTTGAATATTTTTTCATATGTTTATTTGTTGTTTCTACTTCTTCACCTGAGAGGTGTCTATTTATTTCAGTTGTCCACTTTTGGACTGGGTCTTTAAATTTGGGGCGTCTAATTTTTTTGAGTTCTTTATATATTTGAGATGTTAGTCCTTTGTCAGAGGAATAGCTGGCAAAATTTTTTTCCCACTCTGTGGGTTGTCTCTTTGCTCTGTTGGTGGTTTCTTTTGCTGTGCAAAAACATTTTAATAAAATTAGTTCCTAGTTGTTGATTCTTTGTGATATTTCCTGGGCAGTTGGGGATTTGTTCATAAAGTCCTTGCCTACACTTATGTCTTCAAGAGTTCTACCTAGTCTATCTTCCAGTAGATTTAGTGTTTCTATTTTAATATTTAGATCTTTGATCTACTTTGATTTTAGCTTAGTGCATGGGGAAAGATATGGGTCTAATTTTAACTTTTGGCATGTGGAGAGCCAGTTTTTCCAGCACCATTTATTAAAAAGGCTATCTTTCTTCCAGTGAGGTTGTTTGGCCCCTTTGTCAAAGATAAGGTAACTGAGAGTGTTTGGACCTGTTTCTTCATCTTATAATCTGTTCCATTGGTCCTGGGGTCTGTTTTTGTGCCAGTACCATGCTGTTTTTATTACAGTACTTTTGTAATATAGTTTTAGGTCAGGGTTTGTGATGGTCCCTGCTTTGCTTTTGTTGCCCAGAATTGCTTTTCCTCTTCTAGGTTTCTTTTGGTTTCAAATGAATTTTAGGATTGTCTTCTCTAATTCTGTGAGGTATGCTATTGGTAATTTAATTGGGAGTGCATTAAATCCGTATAACAATTTTGGGAGTATGGCCATTTTCACTATATTGGTTCTTCCTACCCAGGAGCAAGGCATATCTTTCCATTTTCTGATATCTTCTTCAATCTCCTTTTTCAAATTACTGTAGTTTTTGTTGTGTAGATCTTTTCCTTCCTTTGTTAGATTGAATCCTAGGTACTTCATTTTTGTGGGTGCTATTGTGAAAGGTGTTGTTTCCCTAATTTCTCTCTCGGTGAGTCTGTTGTTTGTGTACAGGAATGCTATTGATTTCTGAGTGTTGACTTTGTATCCAGCTACGCTGCTGAATTTGGTTATTAAATCTAGAAGTCTTTTGGTGGAGTTTTTGGGGTATTCTATATAGAGTATCATGTCATCTGCAAATAATGATAATTTAACTTCTTCTTTTCCTATCCTTATTCTTTTTATTTCTTTCTCTTGTCTAATTGTTCTGGCTAATGTTTCCAGAACTATATTGAATAAGAGTGCTGAGAGCGGACATCCTTGTCTTGTTCTGGATTTTAGAATGAAAGCTTTTAGTTTTTGACCATTTAGTACGATGTTGGTTGTTGGTTTGTCAGAGATGGCTTTTATCAGATTGAGATAAAAGACCATCTATTCCACGTTTCTGCAGGGCTTTTATCAGGTGTTGGACCTTGTCAAATGCCTTTTCTGCATCTATTGAGATTATCATATGGTTTTTGTCCTTGGCTCTGTTAATATGGTGTCTCACATTTATTGATTTGCATATGTTGAACCATCCCTGCATCCCTGGAATGAATCCTACTTGGTCATAGTGTATAATCTTCTCCATAATTTGTTGCATTCTGTTTGCCAGTATCTTGTTGAGGATTTTTGCATCTGTGTTCTTTAATGAAATTGGTCTGTAGTTGTCTTTTTTCATTGGCTCCTTCTCTGGCTTTGGTATAAGGGTAATGTTTGCTTCCAGGAATGAATTTAGGAGTACTGCTTCTCTTTCAATTTCATTAAAGAGTTTGAGAATTAGTGGCATTAATCCTTTTGCTTCTGTAAATTTCTTGTGGAATTCAGCAGTGAATCCGTCAGGACCCGGGCTTTTCTTTGTTGCTAGGTTTTTAATTACTTCTTCACTTTCAGTGGCTGATATTGGGTTATTTAGAGTTTTTATATCTTCTTGATCCAGTTTTTGTATTTCATATGTATCTGGGAATCTATTTCTTCTGTGTTTTCAAACTTATTAGAATAGAGGTTCTTGAAGTAGGTATTGATGCTCTTCTGGATTTCTGCAGGATATGTTGTGATTTCACCCTTTTCATTCCTAATCATATGAATTTGAGTCTTTTCTTTCCTCTTTTTTTTTAATAAGGTTGGCTAAAGGTTTGCCAATTTTATTTAATTTTTCAATGAACTCTTTGAGTCATTCTTTTTTTTCATTGCCACTTATTTTATTTTATTTTATTTTTTTAAATTTTTTATTTTTACCAAGAACATGTAATGGTACATTGTATACATAATGATCATAATCAACATGGTTATTTTGTACCTGTACATGATACATCTTGGTTTTCCCCCCTTTTCCCCCCTTCCCCTCCTGTCCCTTCCATTCACCCACCCCTCCCTATTTGCAACAAGTGTATTTACACTTTTCCATTTTTTTCCCTTTCATCTTACTTTTCTTTTAACCTTCTTCTTTATCCCCCTTTTCCCTATCTAGTTCTCCTCTCTTTTGAATACTATCTCTCTCTCTTTTTTTTAAACATAATATCTATTCTACCCCTTTGTCCTTAGTGAGTCATTGATTCTTTGTATTGTTTTCTTAGTTTCAATTACGTTAATTTCAGCTCTGATCTTTATAATGTTCTTCCATGTATGAACTTTGAGTTTGACTTACTCTTCTTTTTCTAGAGGTTTAAGATTCAACATTAGGTTGTTTATTTGAGCTCACTCTGTTTTTCTGATATGAGAGTTCAATGCTAGAAATTTCCCTCGTAGGACTGTTTTCATTGTGTCCCATAAATTTTGGTAGGTTGTATTGGTATTACTGTTCAATTGTAAAAACTAATTTCTTCTTTAATTTCATCTGTGATCCACTGATTGTTCAGGAGGGTGCTATTTAATTTTCATGTGTATATGAAGTTTTTGTGGTTCCTTTTGCTATTTATTTCCAGTTTCTATGCACTATGAAACTGGAAATAGTATGCATGGGATAATGGGAAATAGTATGCATGGGAAATACTAATAGTATGCATGGGATAATTTTGATTCCTTTGCATTTACTTAAGCATGTTCTGTGAGCTATTATGTGATCTCTTTTGGAGAAAGTCCCATGTGCAGTTGAGAAGAATGTGTATTCTGATGTCATGGGGTGGAATACTCTGTATACATCTACTAGGTCCATTTGTTCAAGAGTTTGGTTTAGTTCTGATATTTCCCTGTTGACTTTTTGTCTAGTTGATCTGTCTATTTGTGACAGTGGGGTATTGAAGTCCCCCATTACGATCGTATTGGTGCTTATTTGGTTTTTCATGTCCATCAATATTTGTTGTATGTAGTTAGGCGTGCTGGCATTTGGTGCATATATATTTATGATTGTCATCTCTTCTTCTTGGATTGTTCCCTTTACAAGGATGTAGTAGCCGTCTTTGTCTTTCTGAATGAGTCTTGGCTTGAAATCCACTCTGTCTGCAAATAAAATGGCTATCCCCTTCTGTTGCATGAAGTATTGTTTTCCATCCTTTGACTTTCAGTCTATGAATTTTGTTCTTCCTTCCTTTCTTTCTTTTTTTCTTTCTTTCTTTCCTTCTTCCTTCCTTCCCCCTCTCTCTCTCCCTCCCTCCCTTCTCTCTCTTTTTCTTTTCTCTCTCTCTTTCTTCTTTGTGCTGGGGATTGAACTCAGGGACTTGTGCTTGCCAGGCAAGCACTCTACCACCACTTGAGCTAAATCCCCATCCCTATGAATTTCTTCTTGAATTAAATATGTTTCTTGTATGCAGCATATTTCTGGGTCTTGCTTCTTGATCCATTCTGCCAGTCTGCTTCTTTTAATTGGCAAGTTGAGACCATTTACATTAATGGTTATAACTGACATATGTTGACTTATTCTTGTCATGTTATTTACCTGTTGTTGGCTCCCTATTTTTCCCTTCTATTTAATTACTTGCCTTGCCTGAAGGATTCATTCAGTTATGATTCCTGGAGCTGTAGTTCTCATTTTCTCTTTCCAGGATGTCCTTCAGAATATTTTGGAGTGCTTGTTTGGAGGTCATGAATCTCTTCAGGTGTTCTTTGTCATGCAAGTATCTTACTTCTCCATCGATTTTGAAAGATAGTTTTGCTGGGTACATCAATCTGGGCCGAAGGTCTTTTAGGGTTTGAGATACTTTACTCCAGCCTCTCCTTGACTTGATAGTTTGTGTTGTGAAGTCTGCCGTGATTCTGATGGGCTTCCCTTTATAGGTTATTTGTTTCTTTTCTCTAACAGCTTTCAATATTCTGTTCTTGAGTTGAATTTCTGGAATTTTGACTATTATATGCCTTGGGGTGGATTTTTATTGGTCATGGCTAATTGGAGTTCTGTATGCCTCACTTATCTGTATGTCAAGTTCTTTTTCCATACTTAGGAAGTTTTTGGCCATTACTTCTGTGAACAGGTTTTTTTATGTCATTAGTGCTAGCTCCTGCTTTTTCATTGACCCTGATCAATCTTATGTTATTTTTCTTTGTGTCATCTAGCAGCTGTCATATTGATTTTTCACGGTCCCTTGCCATTTTGAAGAACTCTTTCTTTCCTCAATCATTAATCATAATCTTGTCCTCTATATCTGAGATTCTCTATTCGCATTGTTTCATTCTCCTGCTGATATTTTCAATAGAATTTTTAATCTCTTGGACATCTGTTTGAATCTGTTTCATGGATTCCATTTCTTTCCTGTGTTGGGCATTTATAGTTTCCATAATTTTCCCAAGCTACTCTATTTTTTTTTTTAACCTGTATCTGCTTTAGAGTCACTAATCATGTCTTTCATTCTGGAAATAATTTCTGTTTTGATGTTTTCTAGAGCCTCATTCATCTGCTTTGTTACTTCTGCTGTTACTGCTTCCAAGAGTCTGGGTGGTACACTTTCAGATTGTTCCACTTCATTACCCCCTAGGTTTGCTTTTGGTGAGCTGGAGGTATGGGGTTGCATCTTATTTGTGTGTCTTCTCATTTTCTATTTTTTCTTTTTTAGTTTAGTTCCTGGGTTGATGTTTATGAATTGCCTGTGGCAGGTAGCTTTTTTGTTAGTTTTGAGAACCTTTTTGAAATGACTACTTCCTCAGAGATGTCTTACAGGTGTAGCTGGTTTTTATGTTATGAATCTGTTGCAAGGTCTTGCCTCTTCAACTTATTGGGCCTGGGAAGTTGCTGTATATTTGGCCAGCCCCTAGTTCTTTGACTGTGGCCTATAATGTTGTTTGTGACCCTCTGCCAATCTCAGTCTTGGCATGCAAGGAAGAACTGAGTAGAACAATTCTGTCACCTTGGCTACAGTAGTACAATCAGCAACAACAAGTCAAACAAGTCCAGAAAATGATAAACTGTGATAACTATTGATCTGTCACTTTTAACCATATGAACTAGATTTGTGGTTATATAACAATATCCAAAATAATCCAGAAATGTCTATGCAATAAATATGCCCTCGAAACAGTGATTTTACTCTTAGGGGAGAAAATTCAAAAGAGATTAGGAGGAAAGGACAGAGAAATAGAAGAAGAGAAAGAGATGAGAAACAAGGTTGGAAGCCAGGGGGAAATTATGCAAAATTTGGGGGACTGGTGAAGAAAACAGAAGGGAAGGAGAGAAAGGAGAACAGGACAGAACAAAAAAAAAAAGATAACAGCAAAAAACTAGAAAGTCCCTTTCCTATAAAAACAAGAAAGAAAAAACAACCAAAAAACAAAAAAAAAAAAAAAAGAAAGGGAAAAAAAAAAAAAAAAAGGAAAAAAAGTCCGCTTCCAGGCATGTCTCTGCTGTCACTGGTAGACAGAGTAGACAGGCCCAGGTCCTTGTTGATTAATTAAAGCAGTAGATTTATGGCAGTTTAGTGAGTGTTCCTGGCTGGGTTCAATAGCAAGGCTTTACCAATTCCATTGAAGTTCAGCCTGATCATTGGCTGTGGGGTTGAAACCCAATTAGTTTAGCTGGAGACACACTGTGTGTCTCCCACTGGCTTGGACTCAGTTCCCTGCCAGTTTGAACTTGGCTCCTTTCCCTCCTGCCAACTTGAGTTTGAACCCTGCTCCGTCTTGCCCCGCCTTACCCCTGCACCAAAAGCTGCTAGCAGCTTTTCTGAGTTCTGAGCTCGGCCCCTTTCCAATATGGCGATTGGCCAATCATCACCCTCTCCTGGGAGCTGTCTGAAATCAGATGACTCAGGTAACTCACCACCACTGCAGTCTGCTGTGTCCACCACTCCGGTCCATTTGTGTGTCTTTCTGTGGAGGTCTCTGTGGTCTCCAGTAGTCACTGTGCATCTGTAGGCTCAAACTGCATCACTTATGCTGAGAGCTGGGGCCTCAAGTTGGGGCTGTGAGCCAGGCCATGACCCGAGACTGTGAGCCAGGGTCATGACCCAGGACTGTGAGCTGGGGCTGGGAGCTGAAGCTCTGGAAGAAAGTGCCGCCCATCTGTCACCTTCTTCTGTGCTGGTCTCTCCTTTTGCTTTCCCTGTGGGATTCAGCTCTTGCTTCAGATCTCTGCTGGGTCCTGAGGACATGCTTCCCTCCTTCTTCTCTTCCCTAAATTTGAATCACTGTACTTTAAATATGGGTCTCACATTAAAGAAAATATTTATATAAAACAATATCAGGCCTCTCACCTGAGGATAGATAATATCTCAAGGACAGTTCTTTTTGGAGATTGCAGCACAGGAAGTCAAGAATATCTCTTCTAGAGTTGCCACGGCAACATTTCCCTTTTATGACATGAAGGAAGATAGAGGTCATGTTGGTGGGCTGTTTAAATGTTGCCCTGATCATGTTTTTATTTCTGTGGAGGGAGGAGAAAATGGCAATAGGAAGGAGGAAAAAATAAGAATAGAAAATAAAATACAACAGATGAAGGGATTCCTATGAGTGATTTTCTAAATAGATTTTTGTTATTGAGGGATTTTTATTAATTGGATTTAAAGTCTAATAAGAAAATGCAAAATGAAATCTCTGACACTTGAGGGTGTAATGAGTGTTCAAGTACACAATGATGCAATGGCCCCTTTTATATTGTGAAGAGGGACTTTAAGTAGATTGGAAGGAAAAGAGGACACTATAAAAGCTGTCACTTAAGATTTATACCAAGTATAAGAACAGGCTTTCTTTAAATTAATATGGCTTCTTTCAATGATTTCGACTCACTTTTTGAACCCACAAATTAGAATTATATAAAACCTCTGTTGAATTAGAGAATGGCATGAGTCAGGTCCAGTCTGAAAATAGAGCCAAAAAGTCAGTCTGGGGACAAGCGAACTAGTTTACAATGATATTGGAAAAATTAAAGAGGATATTTTAAAAAACACACAGGCACACAGACAGAGACACAAAGAGAGACATAGACACAAAGAGAGATAGAGACAGACAGAGACGGAGACTGACAGACAAAGAGAGAGACTGGGATAGAGTAAAGGGGACAGAGGCAACTCAGAGATTAATGAAAGCAGAAGCTTCACTGTCTTCACCCTGTGGCTAAAGGGCCAAAGGGAGAGGGTAGTAATATAGGACTTCAGGATTTGGGACTGCCTTGTGGGAGCTATGATCTTGGTAAATGCCAACTGGCAAGAGCTGAGACTACAGAAGAGACAAGTTACTTCTGGAAATGCTATCCAAATGGCGTGCATGTGTGTGTGTGCGTGTGCATGTGCGTGTGTGTGTTGCTTTGTTGCCTTCCTTCTACCCTCACTAATTTTTCACTTTCCAGTATCCTACCAGTGCCTCTGTTATGGTTTGTATCTTGATGTTTCCCCAAAGCCTCATGAATATAGAATAAGGATGTGTGAAAACTAAATTAGTCCACTGACTAGTTTAGCATAGTTTTGTTGTGGATAATGGGAAAGCCCACCCTGGGCGTGGGTGGCACCAACCAGTAGGCTTGTAACCTGGATGGGACGAAAGGGGAAGGGAGGCTTGCTGCTGCTGCTTCCTGCTTTCCGCCTGCTCTGTTATGAACTATTTCCTCTGCCGTGGCCCTCTGCCACGCCACCCTGCATTGGAGCCAGCTATGGACTGAAACCTCTACAAACTGTACGCTAAAATAAACCTTTCCTTTTTCAATTTGTGGGTGTTGGGTATTTTGTCATAGCAATGAGAACAATAACTAAGACAGTCTCCTATTGACTAAGCCTAACAAGAGCCAAGCTGTTAAGGGAAACTGGGAAATAGTTGCTGTGAACTGGCTTCCTGTAAAGCAGAACAGAGGAAAAGTGCCAACGGGATCTTACAAATAATCAGCAAAGGGAGCAAGGGATGATGGGAAAATTATGGACTAGTGAAAAGTGCAAATTGAAGAAGACAATCACAAAGAATGTAGATTTATGATTTCAAAATGTGTGCCATGTTAGATATTTTGTTTTGGGGTCTGAGGTAATCATTAAAAATCTAGGACCTTGAATTTGAAGTCTAGAGACTCTAGGTTCTGCTTTCTGCAATACATAATATGTGGCATTAAATACTGTATATCATTCAAATTAGGGCAAGTCCCTTTAGTATCATGATGAAATTACAGGATAATAAATTTGGGGAATACAATGGATTTCTTCCCTGAATAACTAAATGCACTTCTAAATTATTGCCAAAAAAATGTATGTAAGGTCCATCTCAATTTTAAGAATTGATCAGAAAAGTGATCAAAGTTGAGCTACAAGAAAAAACTAGCAGAATGTGATGCCATCTCTGCTAGAACCTCAGAATATCAAGGTCAGAAGATCAAGTGCAAATCTAGAACCATGTCTTCGGCCCATCTCTCCTTGAACTATGTGGGGGCTCATGTCTTCCTGAGGCAACCCGTGACTTTTTCAGATATGTTAGCAAAAGTTTAATTACTTTGCACCTAAATCTGCCTTCTGTAGTTTTCCTCCATTATACTGAGTTCTACTCTGTCATACAGCAAGATTGATTTCTTTGTTCCATGACATTCCTTCAGATGTTAAAAGATCAGAGTGATGTGCTCCTGACTTTGACTTTTTTCAGGCTACACATCTCTAAATTCTTCAGAAATTCCTCCTATTAGAGCTTCATTGACTATTCTCCATTGACTATTTTTTCCTGGTGTCTCTATTATTGTCTTATACTTGATACAAACCTAAAGGTAACCCGTTCTATGAGGCTCTTTCTATTTCCCAGTGAGTTAGAAGACTAATATCTGATATCTTGGGATAACTTGTTACCATTACTTCAGTCAGCTTAGTTTTATATTGTTTGTCTTTTCCACTAGACTGTATGCTTATGAAGAGTAGGAATTATGTCTTGACCAGTTATTTTACCTTCCATAATGCTTTAGGATTGGGTGCACAAGGAATACAGCAGCATAGAGAAGGAATACAAAATAGCTTATTGAAGATCATGATCTGATGCTCTGTGGTCAACTCTTATATCTTTCGTCATGCTGATCTTCCTTGCCTAGGATTTTTTATCCTTTTATCTTTATGGAAAATTTCTCCTTCAAGATTCAGCTCAAATATCTATCCTCTCTAGCTTTTCTTGGCCTTCTTTACCCCAGAAGTCTACCCCTCTGTATTAGTTATTTTCAAGTTGTTGGGCCAAAATTACCCAACACTCACAACTTAAAAGAGGAGAGGTTTATTTTGGTTCATAGTTTTCAAAAGATTCAGTCCATGGTTGGTTGCTTCAATGCAGAATGGCACTGTGGAGGAACACTGATCACCTCTTGGCAGCCAGAAAGCAGAGAAAGAATGCAGGAAAAAAGCCAGAGGTCAAAATATATCCTTTTAGTTCATGCCTCCAGTGATCCATCTCCAGCCAGACCTACCTCCAAACAGCATACTCAGCTACCAAATTCGTCAATGGATGAATCCATTGCTGAGTATGGTTCCCCATGATCCAGCCACCTTCCAAATGTATGAGACTTTGGGGGACATCCTAGATCTAAACCATAAACATTCCATTCCTGGCCCCCAGAGCCTCATGTCCATCTCATTATGTAAAATGCATTTAGTCAATAGTTGGAGCCACCGAAATCTTACCAATTCCAGCTTTGCTGAAAAATCCAAGTCCAGAGTCTCTTAGGCTCACAGCAAACTCTTAGCTGTGAGCCTTGTAAAAATAAAAAAAGTTTAATATTTCCAACATACAGTGGCACAGGGCAAACATTCCTATTCCAAAATGAAAACAATTCCTCACTTATAAACTATTCCTATCTTAGAAACTTGCCCACTGTCCCTGATCTAAGTACTCTTGTCTTTTCTACATCCATTGTCTGTTGATAAAATCCTTTTTAGTGCCTGTGACAGTGGTCCTCCACAGGTTGTCTTGCAGGGCACCTGGTGGCTAGTACAGATGGGAATAAGGAAAACTCTCTAGCTTCCTTTGGCCTCTTTCCATTGTGGTGTTTGTGTGAGGCTTTGCAGATCAGCCCAGGGAGTAACTGAAGGAACCTGGCTTGGGCAACTCCCTGGTGGAAACCGAAGGCCTCTGAGCTATGACACCAACTGCTATGGCCCTTTAGGGTACAGAGAGGAGTTTCGTTGGCCTCTTGTAGAAATTCTAACTTCCCATCTGTACCTAACAGACTCAGCTGGGGCCACTTGCCAGTGGCACCTGAAGGCAACAGAAGACAGCCCACTACAGCCCACAAGGGTAAGGGGCCGCTTTCTTTTCCTTCAGGACCCCTCTCAATTTCACTGCACAGTGGAGTTGGCAATGGCAGCTCGTCCAGGGTGAATCTGTGTATATTGCAAGCATTGTCTCTTAGCTGTTATCTGGTTCTGCCTCAGCTGAATCTCCTGATCTGGAAGATTCACAAATGACCAGGCCTTCCATCTTTACAGTATAGTTAGTCTCCCTTTCCCTTGGTGCCTGTTCAATGTGTACAATCAGAGTTTTTCTCTCTAGTTAGGTTCATTCTGATCAATTGGACTTGTAGTGCTGAGCACCATCAAAGGCTACAAAGTGAAATCAGATTTTTACTGAGTTGGGGTTCTCTTTATCTTAGGAGACACGCTAGATGACAGGTCACCTCATGGGTTTTGAGATCCATCATCCTTAAGAGATGTATTCTGGGTGGATGCTACATCTCCAGTAGGACCCAACAATGGGTCTCATGTCCTCTATCCTTTCTGACTCATCCTTGGAATGTATTTTTAAAAACTGATCCAAATATAGCTCTCAAGCTCTCAAAAAATCTCATTTTCCTATACAACACAGCTCCTGGATAGGAAACTTTGGCCCCTTGGTGGCACCATTATAACACCATCCTACAGTTGGATCTTTTCTGCCACAATCTAAAAAGGACTCTGAAGTTCTTATATTCAGGCCTTTATGGTCATGTCATAGGATCCCCAGTAACAGCAAAGCCGCATGGATGCTTTTCTAAATCTTTTCACATTCTGCCTTTCTTGACTTGAAGTTCTAAATCTGATGTATTTAATGGTCCTTGCTTTGGCTTTTCTGTAACCCAACTTTCTTTCTAGTGCCCCCTCTCTGTGCCCTGATGCCTTTTTCTCCTCACATTCAGGGGTGCAACTCTATGATGATAAAATAACAAGTATTACAAGAGATCTCTGTCACGATTCACCTAAAAATAAAAGATGCTAAATAATATATTCTAGGGAAAAGTCTAACCTACTATATTTACAGTGATAAACCCTAAATTAAAAGATCATAATTTAACATGACAAATACACCTAAAAGTGCACTCTGATTTAATGTAAGTGCTTTGTGTCACACGTGGTTTTGTCTGTCTGCCCGCTAGTCTATGTTTTTAATAACTGGTGAAAGTGTCTGCAGCTGCTCCATTAAAAATATAATTTTTGAGCTCATATCAATTTCCTTTTGATCTTTTGCCCTTAGAGACTTCTGGCTTTCCATTAAATAAATAGAGAATAAAAACTACTGGGCTCAAAGTTTACATAAAATTTATAAATAACATTAAAATTAGTAACAATAAAGATTATATAATTTCAGTTAATATGTTTTTATATTAACTTTTGGTTTAAAAATAAGTTCATTTAAGCAGATTAGTAAAATGAAAGTAAGGATGTCTTTAAAATCACTAACATACATTTTGTGTAGGTTATTAGCCAATTAGGATATTTATCTTTGTTAAAAATCTAAGACACAAAAAAAATGTAAGACACAATATCCATTGCTTTCAATACTTAAAATCAATAAGTTTTAGGGATTCCCCCCTTTCGTTAAACATTACATATATCTTAAAATGTTAATTATACTAGTTTTGTATCATGAATTTCATAAATAATCTAAGGTAATTGTTAAAATGAGTAAGTAAATAACTGGGATTATTTAAAACAACATCTGAATCACCAGTTATTAAATTCGAGCGTTCTCAATTCAAGTTAAAAAGCCAAGATATTCGGTTCTATTAAATGTCTCTTTTGAAAGTTATTAATATATATGTGTGTGTGTGTAAGATTGCTTGTTTACATTTACTGAGTTAAAATTCTAAATAAAAATATGCATATAAGTTTCTCCTTCAGTGGGGTCCCCTGAGCCCTGAAACTACTGGACAAAGCTCCCAACATGGCTGAAAAGCAGTTTCCTGAAACAATTTGCTTCAGCTTTCTCCATGACAGGTGACTCTTCCCCTAGGCTCCCACCCAGCAAATATAACTTATAAAAATATTACACGTAATTCAGTTAGGTGTAATTAAGAATTAAGGAGTATTCTATGTCTAAAGCAATAAAGTTTTCTTAAAATACTATGTTAAAACACTCAGTTAAACTTTAAAAAACTGGACTAAAACTTAGAAAAACTAGATTAAACAAGACTAAAGAAAGATTTTTGTGTTTTGTCAACATAATTTCTTGTGGCTATATACATGTGGGGGTGTGTATATATATATATAAAATCTGAGGATAAAATATGACGCTAGTCTAAACTTCATCTAATGTTAAAGTTTATAGAGTTAAAATTACACAGGTTTAATGCATATAAAGTAATCAGTAAGCACTGTCTTTTATACTACATTACCTTGGGACCTGGATACAATTTAGTCCTGCCATTTAAAACTTGATTTACATCAATTGGCTTTGACTAAACAAGCATTTTGTTATAATAATATCATCATAATGGTTATCCTAAAATGCTGTGTTTTCTTTGGTTATTAGTTTCGGATATTTTCTTTTTTATTAGTACACATTTGTAGTATATAATGTTTACATTCCTTGTGGAGAATAGGTACTTGTACATAGTACATCTTAATCCTTTTTAAAATCCCTTTTCTCCTACCTCCCTCCCTCTCTATCTATCTCTTGATTTCCTTCTTCTTTTATACATGCTATTTTATTTTGCATTTTCCTTACAAAACTTTATAATTGTCATCTGCTTACATTCTACAGGAACATGACTTCTAAAAGCAACCTACATGGTATATTTAGATACAATATGCCGGGCTGGGGATTTAGCTCAGTGATTAGAGTGCTTGCCTTGCAAGCACAAGGGCCTGAGTTCGATCCCCGGTACCACAAAAAAAAAAAAGAAAATAGATACAATATGCCATTAATGCTAACCATGATTCATAAAAAGGTAGCTGTTCTTAATAAAAAGGTAGAAAATTTCATATTTCAAAGTGATCTGATATCCAGGTAGGATTATAATTGTTAAGATTAAGATTGACTAATCAAGACTGGTGCAACTGACCTGGTTGTACAGGAACTAAGGCCTGGAGAACAAAGCAAAAGGAAAAAAAAAGGACTAATTTGGGCCTTTTCCTCCAAGGTCAGCCAGGACCAGGGCAAATCAAGACCCCTCTAAAAGGGCACTGCAACTGCTGAGTCACATGAACTCCAGAGCAGGGGGATTGTGAGATCCCAGAAGACAGCAGTCAACCGATGTACATTTTGCAAAATGGAGGGTCACTGAAGAGGGAAATGTTCCACATGATTCAAAAGAAGTATATGGTTAAGCAAAACCATGACTCTTTTTGGCAGATACCAACACAAGTGGTAGAGGGAAAAAACTAAGAGAGCTAAGAAGCTCCTTACACAGCCCCAAAGGTAACCCACAAGGAGCTTTAATTGATCTTCACACACACACACACACACACACACACACACACACACACACACACGGAGAGAGAGGGAGAGAGGGAGGGGGAGAGAGAGAGAGAGAAATTTTACTTAACATGGGTCTTTGACTTGTCCTTAAGACTCACCCAGAAGGAAAGTATAACCAGAAACTTAAAGTGATTAATAACAATACAGAACTAAACTAAATATAAAAAAGGGTTTAAAAACCCTACATTAGCTGTTAATAGTGTCTACTTTATTTCTTCCAGAATCTAGAAGTTTTCAATGATGTGTGCCTGACTACTGCCTGGATCTGCTGTACAACTCTATTTGGAGCTTGTTGCCTCAACCCAAGACCTGTCTAAAATGCTTGCTTTTACTTCTACATCTCTTACAGAACATTTTATCTTAGCCTTCCTTGAGCACAGCTAATTAAACAGTCTGCACAGTTCTATTGATTGGCCTTTGCCTCCCTCCCTGCCTCAAAGCACCTTTTGCAGTCTACAAACTTCTTAGCGGCAATGCAGAATCAAAGGAGGAACCACCTGTCTGGTTTACTGGAACAGTGTCTTTCATCTGCTTTCGGGTTTTACTTTTCGTATGTTTACTTTTGGTAATTCTTTTCCTTTTTTCTCTCCCCCTACCTGCACCTATCCCCAGCTCAAGCAATGATAGAATTTCATGCTCTGAGGAAGAGACAGATGAACGAGGCTATGATCCCTCACCCCCACTCTCTTTACTTCATCTAGTGATTTTTCATAGGCTGTGTTGGGACTTGCAGGCAGTGAGGGAAGACAGCTATCTTCACTTCAGAAAGGGAGATGAGACGTGGCCTTCTGAACAGGAATTAATAAGCTCTGGAAGAGCTCAATAGAGATTGGTGCAGAAGAGGAGGAAGGAGGTCTTGTGGAGGAATGGAGTGGAGAAGACGATGTGAATAAAAGATTTGGAAATTGCAACTGACAGGAATGGAAGTCCTGACAGCCTTTTTTAAGTAGGAGAATTCAGGCCTGGGCTTGGCGGAGGAGGCTTAGAAATGCTAATGGAACTTGAATTGAAGGAAAGGGCTCAATGAAGCTAAGCAGTATGATCCACTGGGGTTACGATGGCTTAACTTCCTCAAAGACACGTTTGCAAACACACACGCACACACACACACTCACACACACACCCATTCCATATTTCCATGACCATGAATCCAGGAACTTCCTGTATTCCCCAGGTGTATTTGAGCTTTTCCTCAGAAGATAAGAAAGGCATAAGGATCTGTCTCAGCAGTATGTGTGTGTGTGTATACACATGTGTGAACACAAGTGTGAAGTGGGTAGAGATGAATTATTTCTCGATCTCTGCCTCAGAGCTTTCTGCCATCAAAGAGAAATGAGTAATAGTACCAGTTTAGAACAGGAACACATATAGCCAGGGAGCCAGATCCCTTGGGCCTCTGAATTTGGGTAGCCCAAGGATGGTGTGAGTCTCCCTTCTGAAGCTGTCAGAGCTGTGAGAAGTACCCTCATCAACCTCCCTGCTTTAGGGGAAGAATAGAAGGCCCTTTCCCTCCACGGCTCCTGGCCTTTGGTACCCTGGTTACCCCCTCCTTTCAGTTCTTCACTGTTTTCATCCAGAATACAAAGCACTGTTTTATATCAGAAAAGAGAGGGATTGGATGTCACTCTACTAGTACACAGGGGAAGGATATATCACCTCTTCACTTTACCACCTAGTCCAGCTGCATGAAAGACCCATGGTTGAGAATATGGAGGCAAGAGGAACAGAATTTTGTTCTGAGTGGGAATAGGTCCCAAGCAGTCCAGAGAGGACATCTGGATGGCTTTCCTCCCTACCTCCCCCACCCCCCACTCTGACCTTTGTAAATAAATGGCATAGTGTTTGTTGCAAAAACAAAATCCCAGCTTTGTTATTATTAATCATAGGAATTTTGCTGCTTACTAGCTGCATGACCTATATTGACCTCTTGAAGCCTCAGATTTCTCATCTTTGGAACAAGAGTGTACATAAATTCACGGGGATGTTATCAGACTTCAGTAAGATAAAGCACACAAAACAATTAGTCCAGTGACTGGAACATGGTACATACTCACAAACTATCACTCTTATTAGTATTGTCCTTGAAAGGCACAAACAAGACAGAACCAGACTGCTAGGATTCTAATCCTGGGTTCACTCACACTGGCCATGAGATTTTGGGCAAATTATTTAATCTCTCTGTGCCTCAGCTCCCCCATCTTTAAAATGGAAGGTAATGGTATATATCTTAGGGGATTGTTGTGAGGATTGAGTGTACGTACATGAAGTGCTCAAAACAATGCTTGGCACATAGTTAGGGATATGGGAAGAGGAACAATTACTATTGTCTTATACAAAGAGGAAATTGCTTTTTTAAAATGAAAAGTTAAACACTGTGATGCTTCTACAGTTAAAATATTGTAGTGAATACACAGTGTACAAGTATATTAAAGCATACATCATTTCAATTTGTCAATCATACATCAATAAAACTGGGGGAAAAACAAACCAAACCACTGTTACTCTTTTAGACATTAAGTATATTCAGTGTGAAATCCAGACATTTTCAAAAGGCAGATTAAATATGGATTTGTGTGACTAAACTCTCACTTCTTCAGGGATTTTCTGGTATTATGCATATAAAAAGTTTTGCTGTGCTTTGCAGAGTTATGGTCACACATAGGAACAGTTATTTACAAGTAAGTTCAATTGTTGTGGAATCTATTTTAATGTTTTATATAATCAGGGAAGATGCTGTTAGGTTACTTCTAATATGTGATTTTTCAAATTTGTAATAAAGATTTCTCTTCTCGAATACCCAGCATCCCTAGTCTTTCAGTACCTGAAGAAACATGTAAGGCTGTTCTTTATCTTAATTCTCATAAAAAGAGAATTTCTATGTCAGTTTTGGAGATTTTCATGAAACACATTTCTTCTGAGAGCTAAGAATACAGCTTGGCGTGATTTAATAAACAAATGAACAGATAGCAGAAAGCAGTCATATAACAATGCCAGCGTTCTGTAAGTGGCAGATAGCTTTTCTACCATCAGCAGCCACATGTTTTATGATGATAGACACGGAATAAGTAAGTAGGAGCCTGAAAAATCCTGAATCTTATGAGTGAGGATGAGTAAGGGAGTCACGGAGGGGAAAACTTCCAAGAAGCTGATGAATCTGAAGCTCTAATATGTTAGCCTACAGGAAAAACAATCCATAGTAGAAGGAACTGTCATTTAAATGAAATTAACCAGAACTCGTCTAGGTGAACACCTCCAATCCCAGCATTCTGGGAGGCTGAGGCAAGAGTATCACAAGTTCAAGCTCAGCTTGGGCAACTTAGTGAGACCTTGTCCAAGAAAAAATAATGGGGATACAGCTCAACATAAGGCTTTGGTTCCATCCCTAGTAACAAAAAACAAAACAAACAACAACAACAAAACAGTCTGAGAAAATAGAGATGGTGTTTCCCTTTAGAGCAAAGGGCAAGTATTTTGCTGCCCTTATCATTTGCCCATCACAAAAAATTTGTGTTCCTGAAGTTCAGAGTTCCCATTTTGTAATTCAACCCATTGCACGCTCAGGTATCAACCAGCCCTGAGCATCAACCTTTTCTACATCAACCCAAGGAAGGTGAGTCTCCTGAACTATAATAAGAAAATAAATGACTTCTAAGGCTATGAGTAATAAAGTTCATTGCCTCTGATTTAGGAACTTGTGTCTTCTACCAGAACCTGTAAAATTATGGCAGGCTAATTTGCTACTAGGAAATAGGGTAACGTCTCAGACCCCTCAAAACATTTTTTCCCACAAGAGTAACATAATATTTTTTACTGATTGCCAAATAGACCTTTATATTTTTTCCTACATATTTCTGGTGAATACCCTTTGATTACATGTTTATTTAATTAAGATTTTATAATATCACGTTCAATAGGAATAAAAAGATAATTCTATTTTTCTTTTAGTAGAGTTGATAGAAATTTGTTTTTTCCAATATTTGTAACTGAGTTGTGTAACATGTGACCCACACACAGATTGCTCCTAGTCTGTGAGCCTGCTATAGGTTTGCAACCTAAGAATAGAAGAATTCTGAAAATTCAATTTAGTAAGAAACTCATCAAAATATATATGATGTGTAATAAATAACTAAACATATATGTATTAGAGTTATAGTATGTACTATTTCATAGAATCTTTATCTACATCTGTATTTTGTGGCACTGAGGAATTAACCTAGGGCTTTCCTATTGAGATACATCTCCCATCAATTTTTATTTATTTATATTTTTTTGAGACAAGGTAAAAATGACAGCCCCATCAGCAAGAGCAGAGGGGTCCTTTGAACATAGAGGGGTTCTTCTTCTTTTTTTTTAAATAGATTTTTACTAAAATTTATCCAAAATTACACAAGTTTATAGGCCATTACACAAGCTTACAGACCATAATATATTGTGCCTTTTATGATAATGAGCAATGTAAAAACCACATAAATGCAGCATTAAGTCACAACAACCTAAAGTTACTGTAGTACCTAGTGTACGCATCACTGTTTTAAATTTGGGTTATTAGGTTCTTATTTTTAAAATATCATTATTCCTCTGGATTCCCATTCCCCTACCCCTTTGTCCTCTTCTTGTTCCCTTGAACCCTTTGTCTATTAGCTTATATCTAACACTTTGCCTTTTCATATCCATTGTTTACCCTTTTCTTTTGTTTGTATTTTGCCTCACTCAGATAAGGGATAACATACAGTACATACAGTATTCCAGCTTGTGAGTCTGGTTTATTTTACTCAACTTTATATTTTCCAGGTCCATCCATTTTCCTATAAATGACTCTAGTTTGTCATTCTTTATAGCTGAATAGTATTCCATTATGTTTAGATACCACATTTTGTTTATCCAGCTATCTATTGATGGGTATACAGGTTGCTTCCAGAATTTAGCTATTACAAATTGTCCAGCTATAAACACTGTTGTGTAAGTATCTCTGTAGTATGATGTCTTTAGCTCTTCAGGAAAGACACCTAGTAGGGGAATGGCTGGGTCGTATGGGATTTCTACTTCCAGGCTTTTGAGAAATCTCCATACTGATTTCCATAATGGTCGTACTACTTTGCATTCCCACCAACAGTGTAGGAGGGTTCTCTTTTCATCACAGCCGCGCCAGCATTTGTTATTGTTTGATTTCCTAATGACTGCCATTCTTTCTGGGGCAAGGTGGAATCTTAGAGTTGTTTTAATTTGCATTTCTCTAATAGCCATAGATGTTGAACATTTTTTCATATATTTGTTGGCCATTTTTATTTCTTCTTATCCTCTTGGTTTCTCTCCCTCCCTGGTGGTCCCGCCCCGTATCAGTGATGCAAGACAAACAAGGGCCGCAGTCCTCAGAGGAGACCACTCGGATGCCCGCCTGGCAGCGTCCATGTTGGGAACTTAGGCGCTTCTCGGCTAAGGTTCACCCATAATCTCGGGCCTGCTCAGCACTCCCTATGACAGGGAAGTGAGTCACTGCTACATTGTACGGAGCCGCAACAGAACTGCAGGTTAGGGCCCACTCGGGCTCCGTAGAGACGCAAGTGAGTCAGGTCTTTCAGTCACTCATGCACACCCCTCAGAGTTTATCACAGTCCTCCCCACTTTGGGACAGTCCCTAACTGATGGCCTCTCAACCTGAGGGCCACAGGAGTCGATGCTGTCCTGCTGTCCGAAGACAGGCCTGACTGGGTCTATGTCCCGGGATCTCACCTTATCCTGAAGTCTTGACTGGAGAGTTGGTCCGTCTATCTTCAGAGTCCGGTCAGGGACAGTTGCTCTGAAGGTTCGGGGTCCCTGGTGAAGGAGGAAACCGGAAACCGTCAGGTGGTGCCGTCTCATTTGGTTCCGGCGCCCCTTCGCCACAGTGGCCGCTGCCTGCCGGTCGGATGGCTCAAGGGGCCAGCGCAGTTCGTTTCCCAGTCAGCGGGACCAGAAATGTTGCAGAAACAGACTGCCAAGAAATCAAGCGCCACTCAGAGAGTTGGAAAACTCAGGTTTGTTATGCCAGCGGGCCCGGAGAAGTTCACACTCCAAAGTCTGAGCCCTGAACACAAGGAACGTAAGGCTTTTATAATGCCTCAGGTCTTGGCGTTACAAGTTAAGCTTTAGTTCCGGGTCTGTAAGTTAAATTTCGGTTTACTGTTAAATGTCCTACTTCTTAAAGACCCTATTAAGCAACTAGGTGACCCTATTAAGCAAAACCACGGAGGTGGAAGCAACAGCGGGGGGGGCGGGGGGGGTCGGGTTAGGTCATAGTTAAGGCTGGCTGAATTTACGTTGTAGTGGGAGGGAATGTTGATCCCGAGTCTTTCCATATCAATACAGGATTTGATTTTTTAAAATCGTGCAATTTTAATCTTTTAATCTGCGTTTCCATTTTCCTGTTATAAAACTTTATCTGAGTTCACAACTGGAAGACTAAAAATAAATGCAGGCTATATCAAGTAGCACTCACATTTCTTCTCAAGCCGGCATCTTTTCCTGTTCTCAGGTGCCGCCATCATCCCAGTCCTCGTGGTTCAGACTCTGGGTCTTTCTGCTCTCCCCCTCACCATATCAGATTGCTTGCCTTTTGTATAAATTCCACCTCTATAGTGTCTTTTTTGTCTTTTCCTTTATATTTTTAATGCCTGAGGTTTTTGGCTCACAGTGGTAGTTTGATTCAGACCTCTAATTTAAATAAGAATTGCTTTGTAGTTCAGGTTTTTCAGATTTTTTTCTTCCTAGACCAGTGCCAGGTTTGTAATTCTTCTTTTTTTAATTTTATTTATTTTAATGGTACATTTTAGATGTACATACTGATAACATTCATCATAGAGGATTTATACCTGTACATGATATACCTTGTTGCTTCTTTTTTTCTCATTCCCCTCCCCTCCCTTCACCCTCTTCTCCCTCCTTATTTACAAAAGCTTCGTTTCTATTTTTTCCTTCCATTTCTTATTTCTCTTGTCCCTCTGTTCCTTTCCCCTTCCCCCTCCGTTGCTCCCTTAGGTTTGTGATTCTTGTTTGATTTTACATTCTGCATTACAGCCATCACACATATTTTCAGTTCTTTATCACTTTCTGCTTCTGTTATAACAAGAGACACTTCTCAAGGGTGGAGATCACATTGCTCATGTTCAGTCTCACTTTCAGAGAATGTGTCCTGGGGGCATTTATGTTTTCTTTCTGAATGTTAAACAGTGGTGTATCTTTTCATTATGTTTTGAACTACATTTAATGAAGTGTCTTAGTCTATTCTACATACACCAAGACAAAACCCTTCCTAAAACTCTGCTCCAATCATGTCACTCTTTTGCTCAAACTCTGAGTTGGTCCCCATTGCCTACTGAACATGAAGAGAGTCATCCTTGGTCTAAGGGTCCTCCTGGGGATGACTCAGCCCTATCTTTCTGGTCTGTCCACTGCCATCATCATTCTCCAAGCCCTAGGTAAAATAGGTGGCTTACATTCTTTACATTCCTTGGTATTCAACTTCTCAGGGCCTCATTTTCTGGCTTCATTCTCTGCCTCAGACTGTGTCTACTTTCAACAGCCTGTATCTTCAGGTCCACTTAGTGACACCCTAACCATTTTCACTTTCATTTCAAATGACAGCTTCCTATAACCCTGATGGAATTAAACATATTTTTGTCTCTTCTTCAATTAATTGGGAGTTCATATTGTTGCCTGTTGGATCATAAGCTCCTTGCTGGCACAGACCCTAACTTGGTTACCTCCCTACCTATTGTAGTGTCTTGCATAGGACATGGGTATTTGAAAAATTAAGTATTAGGATTCTTCTGTTGGAGGCAAACAATTGATTTTTTTTGGAAAAGTAATCTGCTTTTGGAAGAAAAAATAGGCAACAATAGCAATTGTCTTAAATATTTAAATGAATTTTTATTCATTCAATAGGTATACATTGGATGGATACTCTGTGTCAGGCACTGAAACATGGGAAATAGGCAACATAGGCACTGAAACATGGGAAATAGGCAACATTACCTCTGTCTTCAGAAATTTCATTCAACACAGCTATTTTCTTTTTAGGTATCTTCCCAAAAGAGTTAAAGACATCATATTACAGTGATCCATGCATACCTATGTTTATAGCAGCACAATTCATAATAGCTAAATCTTGGAGGCAGCCTATATGCCCATTAATGGATGAATATGTAAAGAAAATATAGTATTTATGTACAATGGGCTACTACTCTGCCATAAAAAAGGATAAATTTGGGTCATTTGTAGGAAAATGGGTGAGCCTTGAGACCATAAAGTTAAGTGAAAATAATCAGGCACACATACTTAAATATGATAAATCCAAAATATCAACAAAAAGCAAAATAGATATGCAGTATATTAACCATTGTTATTCTCTAATTATTTTGCCATGAAATTTTTGCTTTTGTTTTTCGTAGAAGCATGAAGAACATTACTTGTATTATATTAAAATGAAAAACTTTTAAAAATATACATGGTTTTATGTATATGATATATGCTAGAAGAAAGAAAATATTTTGTAAGAATTTTAGAGAAAGCAGGTTTGTGTTTACTATTAATGTGAGAAAGCATGGAGGTTTCTGTGCTAATTTCTGAGAATGTGTTATTTATCTGCCACTTCCCCAGAATCTTCTATCTCGCAACCATGTAAATTTTATATTTTTGACAAATAGACTTTTTGTGCACAACCTTCATAATCAAATTTATTCAAGATAAATTGCCGAAAGTGGAACTTTCTTATATTCACCCTTGTGACAGCTAATGAAGATGGATGGGGAAAAACAGGGACTGTGCTTTGTGGAGGAGGAAATCTCATTCCCTACTGTGTTGGCTAAAGGCAAATTTGTTGCAAAGGAAAAAAAAAATAGAATCATCTAATTGCTTAATTCCTGCTGAAAGCTATTGGCAGACGGCCTGTTCAAATACACAGACTTTTGTTTAGAGAAGCAACAGTAAAACTCTTGTATACACGGCCAACAGAATCCTCAATTTTTTTTCTCCATTGAACACTTGCTCTTACCAGAAAATGTTAATGTTTAATCTGAAAAAATAAAGAATTCTTTATATTTTATTGATATCCAGAATAACTATTCAAATAGAAATTTCTGATTGTTTTAATTCTGGTAATCAAAAATAGTAATTGGATTTGGGGAATGAATAGACATATGCATGGAGGTCTCTGGCAAATCTGAGAAAGATATTTTTCCCTCATCCAGTTTTAAAATTAATACACCAGGCTGACATGCAAAGCAACTGGAGCTCACACATAGTAGGAGGCAAATTGATACAAACACTTTGGTGAACTGTTTGGCAGTATTTACGAAAGGTGATTACATACATACACCATGGTTCACCAATGCCATTCCTCAGCATTACCTAACAGAAATGATTTGTATGAGAGTGTATACATTGGCATCAGTTCTAGTGAGCCTGACCTAGAAACAACTTAAATATCCTTCTATAGAATAAAATGCCTGCAGAACAATAAAAAATAGCTAACTACTGATTCCCCAAATAACATGGATGAATCTTAAAGACAATATTGAGTCAAAGAGGCCAAATAAAAAAGAATACACGCTATATACGGTTCCCTTTTTAAAGTTTAAAGATGAGCAAAATGGATCCAGGTGGATGAAGTTAGAATAGCGGTTAACCCATGTGAGTTAGAATAGTGGCTAACTGATTTGGAGGGACACAAACTACCTTTCTGTGGTGCTGGAGATATCTTGGACTCCAGTGTGGTTATAAAGTATGATTATGAAAAGGTTGCATGTCTGCAAAAATTGGGCTATATATTTCAGATTTGTACAAATTATACTTCAACTGAAAAAAACAGACAGTATCCCAGGGTTTTTTTGTCTTTTCACCTACAGAGAAGAAATATCGAGGCAATAATCTGGGCTTGCTTCCTTGACCGTGACTTTGTGGCCTTGCATCTTCCAGGTAGATCAGACAAAATGACAAGTAACATTACACTGAGTAATTGATTTCTAGCTGGGTGATAACAACTGTAAAAACTGTATATTTATTGGATTTAAAGTAGTTATTAAAGATTACTTTGGTTTACAGAACCACAGAGGCTTGGATAGCATCCTGTAAACACTCCTATAGGGTTTGTTATATTCATGAATTAGCAGTCACAGGGCCACTGCTGTGACCACAGTTATGACCTCTGCTTTGCTATCTTGGGGCCCATAACCAAATCAAGTTTATTTCTAGGCCTTTCTATAGGCCTTTGCATATGGTCTGTCAGTAGCCAGAATGTACCCTCTTTACAGTTTGACTGGCAAACTTCAGAAATCCACAAACAGACAAGGCTGCACTTTGGAAAGTACAAGAAATCAAAACATCTGTCATTTCAGGAAATGTTAGGGAAGTACCTAATTTTCACAACAGCCATAAAAGATGAAACCTGCCTATGGCAGGCTCTGTTTTTGATGTGGCTGAAGAAACTGGACTTTGTTATTGCAAAACACACACTGGATAAAGGTCAGGAAGAATTTGAGAGCAAGCAAGGAACATAGCGTTCACCTTAACTTTATATTTCTGTGAATGGGAATAGAAAACAATTTAAGGAAGATGTTTAGATCACTTTATTTCTTATGCTTGTTCATATGAGCTAAAGAGCAGAAAGCTCATGTCCTGATATTATTAGGTAGAAAATACTTTTCTGCCTTATACAACTTTAATGTTTATTTGTACCATCTAACTGTATATTGTGATATTTAAGAAGATAAACGCTGGAGATGGAGTGGGGAGTACAGGGTTTGCTGTTTAAACAGGGTCTGCTGTTCATGGTCCCTGAGATGTTACTCACCTGCACTGAGCTCCAGCTTCTTTGTCTCTAAAGTGGACCTGACCTATTAGAATGCTAGAACTAGCGCTTAGCAGAACAAAGACTGATACATCTTAGCAGCTTAGTAAATGTTATTTATCACCATCATCAAATAATAATACCGATAGAATAATAATCACTGTATATTAGCTTACATTTATTCAGTTAATCTGGTAAAAACTTCTCTATGTGGAATTGCCAGTGTGTATAAATGCCAAGCTCTCGTCTCCTTTTTATCTTTTGGCTTGCTGTGTTTATCTTCCATGCAAAATTGAACCTATTTATATAATGGTTTTAGAAGTGAGATAAATAGGATGAGATTCATTAGTGTTGGACTGATTTGTGCTTAGCAACCCCATGGGAAATTTCTTGACAGCTAAGCCACCTAGTCCCCATGGCACCAGTTAATAGCAAATGCTTTACTGTAGTGAATTCATTTGTTATTGTAAATGGGAATATTCAATTTCCTAGTGTTTTTATTCACAGCTGCATAAGGCTCAGAGTTTTCCAATATTTTTGTTTTAAAGGTGTTGTTTACATTTGAAATTTCCATTTGGAGAAGTAAAGTCTCTTCCTTGTTGTGAGGCAGTGTGCAGGCTAATGAATTTATAGCCCCATTAGACAGTGACATTGTCATAGGCAGTGGTGCATGGAGCTACTGTGGAGTTAGAACACAGTGCCAGGTACCTGAAGTTTTGTGCATTAATTTGATAGAAGTATTCATCTATATTAAATTGGGCATCATAATCACTGACTCAGATTGTTCAGTGACATTCAATAAATGATCCAAAGACTGAATTATGACCAGTGGCCCTATGTATCACCATGGTGGTAGCTACGCGATATATTTGAAAAATTAAAATATGAATATTGTGGTGTATTTAAAGGCGTAATTATAGTGTCAAGAATTTGCTTTCATTTATTTTGTGGCAGTAAAGAACATGAGCCTTAATCCATGAAATAGTTCTCTGTGTAGATACAGTGGTCCCTCAATCTTTTATCTATTCTGAAGTCAGTGTTCCCACTAGAACATAGTGTATTCAAATTGTTTGAGTCCCTAAGCCATTTGTTGACTCAACTCTAGTTTTTATGCAATTATCTTTACATAACATTGGTGTTTTAAGTACGTTGAAGCCAACAGGGAAAACAGCTAAAGAATGCCCTGTTAGAAGATGCATGTGACAAACAGCGCTTGAAAGTATGGTAAGTTTGTTCATCTGTATGTACTGAGAACCAGTGAGATGTGAGAACAAGAGCACAGGAGAGAACAAAGCAAGGACAGATTCAACTATTTAAGGCTTGTTTGAAGTGGCCAGGGAAAAGTATCTTAATTTTTCAATTAATGGTTTTTCTTTAATGAAGTTGTACATTCAAGAAGTATTTTTGTAGTGCTTCTGAGAAGCCTGGCCTTCTAGACACTGGGAATTTACTAACAAACTAGCAGACATATTAGAGTGTGGCCTGAAATCAAGCTAGGAGACCAGTTGTTTCTGCTAATTTTTAATATTATTACTAGAGCAGTGATGAGGAGCTGTTAGAGGAAGCAGCGTTAAATAAGAGGCTGAAGATTTAGATGGTTAGAAGCTGGATGACAGGTAGTGGGGCTGTTTCCCACACCCATCCCTTTGGCTATGAGCATCCTGGTCTCTGGATTTATCTTTCTAGTTAACAAGGCAAGTGTAGTCCAGGATTTAGTGGGCTGTTAAGCTGGAAACAAAAGCCAGGTAATGTTCAGCGTTAGGAAATAAATCAAAGAGAGGAATGTGGGATGGAACATTAAGTTTGGGGGCATACAGTCTTAGGTAAGGTGGTCAGGAAAGTTTTCTCTGAGAGAGTGACATTTGGGCTGAGACTTGGATGACAAGAAAGAAAATATCTTCAGAGGGCTTGCTGTGGGAGTGAACTTGATGTTTTCTAGAAATAGATAAAAAGGCCAGATAAGAGCAGGTGGAAGGGTTAGAAGAATATTGAAGTCATTCAATCCACAATATAACTAATTGACTAACTCTCAAGTCTTCCTTCTAATAGGAAGACTTGGACCTAGAGAAACAACAGCCTGTATCATCAAAACATACCACTCGTTCTTTCTTTTTAAGGGAGTAATTTAAGCCTGCAGGAGGTTTTGATAGAACATGAGATTTATGTTCCTGGAAAACTAGTTTGAAAATTTGTGTACTAAAAATAACACTTCTTATGAGAAAATAGAATTGAGGCAGACCACTTAAAAACAATATAATTTTGTAACCAGAGCATTAACAAAAGCAGTAATGGTGTCTGAAGGCATAACAGCTGTGGACTGCCTCCTGGGATATTAAAACGCACAAGCAAAATACAGTAAAAGTGCTTGTTTACTAACATGGGCACAGCACAACTGGAATTGGAACTCTGAGCAAAGGAAGAACATTTCACGGCTAGAGCGCATCTCCTAGGAGAAGGAATCTTGTGTGTAGGCACTCATTTGAAATAAAAGAACTGAAAGTGCTCTGCCTGCTACCAAGACAAGATCTTTTTTCTTGCTGAAGATTGTGTTTTTCCTCTAGTCTGATGGTTTCTTTTGCCTGAAAAAAGTGCCTATATAATACCACCACTTTTGCATCTTATCCTGATAGAATTCCTCTACCTACTAATTTCTTATGAACCAGTTGGTTCATTCAAACATTGTTGAAGAAGACTAGCTCATTTGCCTTTAAGATTTATCCTGATAAATACGCTATGTTTCAATTAGGTTTGATCCAAATCAATTTAATTCAATTCAAGAACTTATTTTGTGCAGTTTGTTTAATAAATGTGCTTAATAAAAGGCCTGCTTTAGGTACTACTGAATTCAGAAGTCTTCATTTTTTTGTGCTCCTATCATGTCTTAGTCTGATTATGCTAGTATCGCAAAATCCCTTAGGCTGGGTAATTTATAAGCATTTGAAATGTGTTGGTTATGAAAGCCGAGAAGCCCAAGGTCAAGGTGCAGGTAGATTTGATGCCTGCTTCCTTATAGATGGTGGCTTCTATGTGTCCTCATATGATTGAACATGCTAACAAGCTCCCTTGGGCCTCTTAAATTATATCATTGATACCATTCTAAAGACCTGGTCATCTCCTAGAGTTCTTACTTCTTAATACTATTGCATGAGGGATTAGGTTTCAAGATGCAAGTTTTCTGGGGGACACAAACAGCACCTCAGTCTTCTCTACATAGGAAAGAAATATTTTGATACTGAATGCTTTCAGGAAGACCACAGTTTAGTAGTTATTTTGAAATCTATAAGGGAACCTTTCAAAAGATATAATGCCATGATGAGTGTCCATGAAAGGTGAACAATAATCACATCATTTATCTGTTTTGTTAAGAATTTCTGCTCAAATGGGAGACACGTTCAAGGTTAGCCCCATATATTTCTCTGATGGCAGTGTTTTCAGTGGCATGTTTTAAAAAATAGTCATTTTCAGAGTTGCTAATAAACATTCAGTAGAGTAAGGTCCATAATCAAGTAAATCTGGGAAGTACTGACTAAGCAGAGTGAAATACACATCTCTATGATTAGACTTAAAAGGGTTTGAAATGTTTTAAAATGTGCCTTGTGAATCTCCAATTAAGAGATATGATGAGCACCGTTTACCAAAGTAATTTGCCTATGGAATTCTTTGTGAGACTGGTGTTATGAAAATCCATTTTGGGAAATTCTAATTAGTTTTTCATGACTTGGAAATAAATAAGCCAACTTGTCTTCCTTCCTTTTATTATTTTTGACTGTAAGAATACACAAAAACAGGACTATATGCTGATGGTTCTAACTTCAACATGTTGCACAAAACTCACGTCTGTGTGGAATTCTGTACAAGTCAAGTGCTATCAGCCAATTGTCACTTTAAAGAAGTATTGACATGACTGACCTGAGGTGCTCTATACAGAGGCATGGGGAGGAGCCATGTTAAGTTAGAACACGGGTGAAATTTATCAATCTTATATTCAACTTCAATCTAACATTTCAGTTTTCTATGGTAAAAATGTATTCTGACAAAACTCCCTTTTCACTTGCTTATTTACTAGTTTCAGTTTCATGTGTGAATGTTTTAACCAGGTGCTCACTCAGTAATGATGTTTTTGGCAGCATGGCACATTTTATACATCTTTGCTAGTCACATTATATGAGGTACTTGAATCTCAACCTCAGCATGAAATCATCTATTTTAACAGATCTAACATTTACATTATTTTAAATTTAAATTTTAAACAATTTATTTTACCTTATTAGATTTTGCCCTGTTGTCACCTCCTGTGAGAATAACCGAACAAGTTAGCGGCAGGCTAAGAGAACAGCATACGATACTAGCAGATTTTTTGTGGTCAAAATAACCCTCACAAATTCTGCAGCTTGTTCCAAAATGTAATACATATTATTTCATATCTATATCCCTGTATACTAGTTTTTATAATTTCTGAAGATTGAGACCCTTCGAACTATATTAAAGAGAAAGACTTAGAGCACTCTATAGTACAAATGTCTAGGCATTCAAACAATATTTTAAAAGATAACTAATTCCTAGCAGAGGTCCAGAAGCTGGATGGAGAATTATAAAATACTTATTTAGCCATATCCTTTTCATATTATTATTAAGGTTCTGTAAATTTCTTTACAAATTAACACATTAATTTTTTGTACTGGTACCTTGTTTTCACAGATCATATGTTCTGTAGATCAGTAGATAAATTAAATGCTGAAACTCCTCCCTCTGTGTTCTACAGTAGTTTGTAAACATCTTTATTATAGTGCTTCTAAGACTATAATTCTGTGATTGAATCCCCACCTCTAGATAAAATCTAAGTCTCATTTATTTTGCACTGCTAGTACATTGGACAGTATGTTTTATGTGGTAGATATTCACATTTTTTGTTAAATTAACAAATCTGTCTTCCAAATTTTATGGAAGATGTTTGCTTACTCAATAGATTTTAATTGTCCTTGCATTATTGTTCATTAAAAAAAACTAATAAACTATTTTTAGAGCTGCTACAGGTTCACAGCAATACTGAGTGGAAAGTACAGAAGGGTTCCCGTATCCACCCCTCCCACTCTCCTCATATATAAATTTCCCCACTGTCAACATCCTGCACCAAAGCAGTACATTTGTTAGAGCTGGTAAAACTACATTCACACGTCATTATTACCTATAGTGCATAGTTCACGCTTGGTGTTCTAAATATGATGGATTTGGACAAATGTATAATGCCATGTATACACTGCAGTACCAGGCAGAATAGTTTCATTGTCCTAAAAAATCTCTGTGCTATGCCCATTCATCCTTCGCTCTCTGCTAACCTGTGGCAACAACTGATTTATTTCTATCTCCATAGTTTGTCATTTCCTGAATGTTATATAATTGGAACCATAGAGCTTTTCATAGTAGTTTCTTTTACTAATGTGCATTCAAGTTTCCTCCATGGTTTTTCAGAGCTTGATAGCTCATTTTTAAAGTGTTCAATAATACCCTATTGTACCACAGTTTATCCTCTTATCTACTGTACCAAAGGAAATTCTGGTTACTCTCAAATTTTAGAAAATATAAACAAGTCTGTTATAAACATTTGTATACAGATACAGGTTTTTGTGTGGACATAGTGTTCAATACATTCTGGTAAATATCAAGGAGTGCAATTGCTGGGTTGTAAGAAAAGAGTATGTTTAACTTTGTATGAATCTGCCAAACTGCCTTCCAAAGACGGTGTGCTATTTTATACTGTCACCAGCAATCAATGAAGCTTCCTGTTGCTCCACACATTTGTCAGCATTTGGTGTTCTCAATGTTTTGGATTTTGGCCATACCAATAGGTGTCTGTGATTTCTTATTGTTATTTCAGTTTACACAGTTCCTTATTGACATATGGTATTGAACATCTTTTCATATGCTTACTTATAACTTCTATATCTTCTTTCATGAGGCATCTATTTGGTTTTTTGTCCATTTAAAAATTGGGTTAATGTTTAAGTTCTTATTGTGGAATACTAAAACTTTTTTTTATAAAACTATGACTATTTTTGGACAACAGTCCATCAGATGTACGTTTGTAAATCTTTTCTCCCAGTCTTTGTCTTCTCTTCTCATTCTCTTAACATTGTCTTTCATAGAGGAGAAGTTGGTAATTTGAATGCAGTGATTTGTTTCATAAATTGTGCCTTTTATGCTGTATCTAAAAAGTCATTGCCATACCAAGGTCATGTAGATTTTCCACATTTTCTTCTTGGAGTATTACAGTCTTGCATTTTTCAAGTTTACTTGTAATTAACATAGAATTATTGTATGTATTTATGAGATAAGCATAATAGTTTGTTACAGTTTAAAGTACTAATGTAAATGTTAATGTATTGTAATTTCAAATACCACTAGTTCCTTGCTCTGATAAAGGAAAACAATTTACTTTATTTGAAAAGGATTTATTGTGGTGTAATTCTCCCATCATACTATTCACCCATTTAAAGTGTATAATCTAATAGTTTTTAGTTTGTTCACAAAGTTATATGTTCATCACCACTGTCAATTGTAGAACATTTTTCTCAACTCAGAAAGGAACTCCGTAACTGTTAATGGCACTTCTCCACCCCTTGTCTACTGTGTCTCCCATTCCCCTGCTCCCTGGCCCTAAGTAATCACATATCTCTATACAGTTATCTATCCTGAATATTAAAAAAAAAACCCTCTTATTTAACTGTAGTGATATTTTCTTTGACTAAGATCTGTTAATCTGACTTTTGTAGGTTAGCCTCATATCCTGTAATCTTGTATAATAACTTACTAGTTAATTCCAGGAGTTTTAACCAATTCTTTTGGATTTTTTACATGGACTATCATGTCATCTGTGAACAAAGACAGTTTAATCTCTTTTTTCCAATCTGCATACATTTTACTACCTTTCGTTTTCCAATTCCATAGCTAGTGCTTCTAGTACAATGTGGACAAGCACCAGTGAGGATATATTTGACTCATTCCTGATCCTAGTGGAAAATTTAAGTTTCTTATAAAATATGGCTTTAGGTATATGCTTTTATAGATATCCTTTTTCAAATTGAGAAAGTTTCCTCTACTTCTAGTTTACTGAGGGTTTTTAACCAAGAGTGGACACTGAGTTTTATCAAATGCTTTTTTTCTGAATCTATTTATATCACCATGTGATTTTTCTTTTTTGGCCTGTTCATTTGATGGGTTACATTAATTGATTTTCAAATGTTGAGCCAATCTTGCATATCTGGAATAAATCCCACTTGGGTTTGTTTTATCATTCTTTTATACACATTTAGATTCAATTTGTTAATATTTTGTTAGGATGAAACATATTGGTCTGTGGTTTTTTGAGTAACATTTTGTCTAGTTCTGATATTACATTAAAGAAGTATTTCCTTTGTTTCTAGCATCTGGAAGAAATTGTAGAAAATTGATATAATAACTTCCTTAAATCTTTGATAGAACTCACAGGTGAACCTATGTGGGCCTGGTACTTTCTGTTTTAGAAGGTTATTGATTATTATTATTATTATTATTATTTTTTTTTTTTGTGGTGCCGGGGATCGAACTCAGGCCCTCGTGCTTGCAAGGCAGGCACTCTAATCACTGAGCTAAATCCCCAGCCCCTTTTTTCAAGGTTTTTTTTTTTTTTTTTGAGCTGGGGATCGAACTTGGGGCCTTATGCTTGCAAGGCAAGCACTCTAACTGCTGAGCTAAATCCCTAGCCCGGTTATTGATTATTGATTCAATTTCTTTAATAGATAGTTTTATTCAGATTGTCTATTTCTTCATGTGTAAGACTTGTCAGATCGCATCTTTGAAGGAATTGCCACATTTCATCAAGGTTATCAAATTTGTGGGCATAGCATTTTTCATATTATTCATTTTTATTCTTTTAATATCCATCTAATATGTAGTGATGCCCTTTCTCATACTAGTCATTGTGTTATGTTTATTTTTTTCTTAGCCACCCTGGCTAGAGGTTTATCAATATTATTAATAAAGAACCAAATTTTGGTTTCACTGATTTTCTGTATTGATTTCTTGTTTTCAGTTTAATTAATTTCTGCTGTGATTTTAATTTTTTTTAATGCTGCTTACTTTGAATTTAATTTGTTCTTTGGTCTTTTCTAATATACATAGTGCTGTACATTTCTCTCTAAGCACTGCATTCATACATGTTTTAAATCGTATTTTTAATTTACTTAATTTAAAATATTTAAAAATTATCTTGAGATTTGTCTCTTGAAACATTTGTTATTTTGAGGTGTGCTGTTTGATATCCAAGTATTTGGAGATCTTCCAACTATCTCCTATTTTATTTCTTGTTTCATTTCATTGTTGTGTGAGAGCAGGGTTGGTTATAATTTCTATTCCTTAAACTTTTTAAAGTGCGATTTATGACCCAGAAGGTGGTCCATCTAGGTGAATATTCTGTGTGAACTTGAGAAGAATACATGTTCTTTGGTTGTTGGATAAACTAGCTTATGTATATCTATTATTATTTTTTTTTACTTTTTTTTTTTGTGCCGGGGATCGAACTCAGGACCTTGTGCTTGCAAAGGAAGCACTGTAACCACTGAGCTAAATCCCCAGCCCCTATGTATATCTATTATATACAGTTGATTAATAGTGTTGTTAAATTCAACTGTGTCCTTTCTGATTTTTTGCCTGCTAGATCTATGAATTTTTGATAGAAGAGTGTAAAAGTCTCCAACTATGTTGGAGGATTCATCTATTTCTCCTAACATTCTATCAATTTTTGCCTCATGTTTTAGATTACTTGTTTTAAAACATTATTATTAACATAATAATTATACAAATTACTGGGATTCACTGTGGTATTTCTGTACAGACATGCATCGGGTACTGATTCAGTGCTGTGTTGCTGGGCATTTACGTGTTAGTGATTATTATATCTTCTTTGAAAATTGCTCTCTTTATCTTATTTAATGTACCATTGATCACTGGTAACTTTCTCTGCTTGGAAGTCTGTTCTCTCTCAAATTAATATAGCAAGTCCTAGTTTCCCTTGATTACTATTAAAATGGTATATCTTCCTCAATTCATTTATTTTTAATATATATGTGTCTTTGTATTTAGAGTGGGGTTATTTTAGAAAACATGTAGTTGGGACTTGTTTTTGATTCAATCTGAAAAATTTTTCCTTTTAATTGGTGTATTTAGACCACTTACATTCAAAGTGATTTTTATTATGGTTGGATAAATATCTCCCGTATTCGATACTATTTTTTATTTGTTGCCCTTATTCTTTGTTCTTATTTTTACTTTCTACTTTTTTATGCATTCTGTTGTTTTAATTGCATATATTATGTGGTTACATTTTCTCTCATTTGTTAGCCTGTGAACTATATTCCTTATTTTACCTTTTTTAGTGGATTTTAGTGGATTGCCTTAACTACACATTTACAACTGATCAAAGTAACACTATAGAGCATCACAGGTAATATGAGTGCCTTATAATAACAAGATAATTCTAATTTACATATCTTATCCCTTATTTTATTGCTCTTATGAATTTCATATGTTTGTATAAAATGTTATTATTTTCTTTTTTTCTTTTTTTTCTTTTGTTTGGTGCCACGGCTTGAACTCAGGGCCTTGTGCTTTCTAGGCAAGCGCTGTAACCACTGAGCTAAGTCCCCAGCCAACCATAAAATGTTATTATTTTAAATAAGCTTTTCTGTGAGTTCAATTAAGCAAAAAAATAAAGGTTTTTATTTTAACTTCTCTTATTCTTTTTCTGATATTCTTTCTTTCTTGTTATAGACCTTGGTTTCTGATATATAGTTTTACTCTCTAAAGACCTATTAACAATTCTTCCAAGGCAGGTCTACTACTAATAGAATCCCTTGTTTTGTTTGCCTTTTTATTCACTTTTGAAGGATAATTTCACAGGCACAGCATTCTAGGTTGTTTTTTCTTTCAACATAAATATTTCACTCTACTCTCTTCTTGCTTCATGGTTCTTAGAAGTAGGATGTAATTCTTGTCTTTGCTTCTCTATTGGTAAATTATTTCTTCCTCACCACCAGCTTCTTTCAGGATTTTTCTTTCTCTGATTTTCTGTAGTTTGAATATCATATGTCTACATGTAGTTTTCTGCCATGTATCTTGTTTGGTGTTCTCTGAACATCCTGAACCTGTACTTTCATGTCTAGCATTAATTTGGGAGAAGTCCTCAGTCATTATTGTTTCAAATAATTCTTCTTTACTGTCTCTGTTTCTTCTGATATTCTGAACATATATGTTACACTTTCTAGTTGTCCCACAGTTGGTAGTCTGTTCTCTTTTCCCCTTCTCCACCAATTTTTTTCCTCTTTGCCCTTATTTAGGAAACTTCTGTTGAGATAGCCACAAGTTCATAGATTGCTTTCTCATATGTGTTCAGTCTACTAGTAAGCCCATCAAAGGCATTTATTCTTTGTTGGGGATATAGCTCAATTTTAGAGTGCTTGTTCAATGTGTGTGAAGCTCTGGGTTTGATCCCCCCACCACCAAAAAAATTATGCATTCTTCATTTCTGTTACAATACTTTTGATCTGTACCATTCATTTTTTTTTAACTTCTAATTTTTTTTAGTATATTTGCAGCAATAATGATGACATTCTTCATGGGTAATTGGTACATATACATAACACATCTTAATTCTATGTCCCCTTCTTGTCCTTCCTTCCTCCCTCCATCTCTTGGTTTATTTTTCATTTATTTTTGCTTTTATTTTTAATTTTCATCTCTTTGTTTATACTAGATATCTATCTATTCTTGCATACTGTCTTCTTTATTTATTAGAGCCCTTGGGATGTTAACCATATTTCTTTTAAATTCTTGGTCTGATAATTTCAATATCCATACTTTATTTGAGTCTGGTTCTGATGCTCACCCAGTATCTTCAAACATATGCCCCCTTTTGCCTTTTGCCGCCTTTTGCCTATTTTTTCTTGGTACATGGACATTACTGAATAAAAGAAGCTGTTATAAATAAGTCATTAGTACTGAAGTGATATGATGTGTGGGAAGAGAATCATTCTACAATCTTATGATTATGTTTCCATCTTTTAATAAGTATGTATATCTGGAATGTGAACTTCACACATGCTTTTCAGTATTTTCCCCGTTCCCCTTGGGAAGGACGCAGTGGATAATTTTGGATATTTCTCTTTCTCCCTGTGGAAGGCCAGAGCATGCTAGAGTGGTGTATTTCCTTTTCCCCAGTTCGATTAGGTTGTGGTCATGTAGTTTCTCCTCAGGGAGAAAGTTAAGAATAGCTTGCTCTAGCACATTCAAAACATTGTCTTTTCCCTTTGCCCTGCTAAAGCAAAGGTTTTCTCCTGTGAAGAAAAATCTCTCTGTGAGGACCTCTATTCTCTGTGAGGACCTTGTAGAGCTCCTGAGGTGTAAATGTCCTAGAGGTACAGGGTCCCACTATGACCAACCCCCTTCTCTCTTCCAATTTATCCCCTCTGATTCTCCAGCATATCAATTGTATTTCAGGTTTTCCTGACCCTCATTGGTTGCTGTACAAGTTTTGCTCATGGGTTTCTGCTCTGATAAATTGTTATTCTTTGTATCTACCTGTATGTCTCTCAGTTTTTTAAAAATTTTGTTTTTATTAGTACATGTTTGTAGTACATAATGTGTATATTCCTTGCATGGACTTGGTAGATGTCCATCACACATCCTAATTCCTTTTTTCATTCATTTTCCCTCTCCTCCTTCCAGCTTTTGATCCCCTTCCCATTTGAGAAGGATTTATCTCCCTACTGCCTATTATTACCTTTATTTTGATCTTTATCTATAATTTGAGTTTCTTATGTAACAGAAACCATGTGATATTTAAGCTTGTGTCTCTGATTTATTTCACTTAACATTAATTTTGACAGCTCTGGTTTGCCCTGTTACCTAATTTTTATCAAGATTTGTTGATTTTTCATTTACGCTTTTTACTTCTTGTTAAGATAAAGTAATAACTTCTAAATTTCTTTCATGCTGAGCTGGGGGTCTTTTATTTATTTATTTTTATCATTTACTTTTTAAGGCATGTGCAATCCATTTCAACTCCTCAAAAGTTCCTCATTGCTGCCATAAAATAATTGTTGAGAGATGGTGAATGAGTTTGCTGTGGTCTGAAATTCATTTATTGGAACTTAATCCCTACTGTGATAGTGTTAAGAGGCTAGGCCATTAGGAGATGATTAAATCATGAAGGTATGAATGAGATTAGGTACTTTGTAGAAGAGTTTGAGGGAGCTTACTTGCCCCACCCACCATTCGAGGACACAGCATTTGCCCTTCCACCACATGACATGAAGATGCAGCAAAAGGATGCCATTTTTGGCAGAGTGCTCGCCTTGGCAGCACATATACTAAAATTGGCAGCAGGGACTGGGCCCTTAGCAGATATCAAATCTGCTGGCACCTTGTAACACCTAGAATTGTGAACAAAAATTTCTTATTGTTTATAAATTATCCAGTATAAGATATTTTTGTTATAGCAGCCTCAACAGACTGAGGCAGAGTTTATACACACAGAATATCTTATAATACATTTCTCTTCTTGAAGGTTAATTCTTTATTTTCACAATGTTAAGCTTACCTCTAAGTCTTTAGATGACATAGGTTTCCTTTGTATTGGGATTTATTTTCCTGCAATAAGGAGGACAGCAGATGGCTGGCAGACTTCAAATCTAAACTCTTATAGGTAAATTTGGAGGATGAACTGGTCAGTGTTTGCCATTGCTACTTTTATTTTTCTAAGTTGGAAACTCACATTTCTTTCCATTGTCTATTGTTTTTCAGAAACTCAAGAAATAACATTTTTAAAAAAAAATTTAAAGGTGATTGGATTGTCTCAAACAAAGTCAATCTTTGACAGAGTACATTTCTTTCTTCTGTACAGCAGGGTTATTTTTAACAGGCAAGGTGTGCAGGATATAGGGATGGTCAGTTCCTGCAATGGTTCCTTTTTTAGTTTGGACTAGGAAGTTGAGCATGAAAGATTCTCACACATATTCTTTAGGAAAAGAGCTGTATAAAACTATCCCATGTGCTCATGGAATACCAAGGCATCTCTATTTTCCTGGGTTGTAAAACCAAGCTTTCCAAAAGATTCTGGTTTTGTACAGTTTTGACTTTTCTCCATAAAAGTGCTGTGTTAAGGGTAATACAAATGATCTAAAATTATGCCTTTGCATATTTTAAACACAAATGTGTTCATAAATCAAGGTAAATATACAGATGGCCTAAATTTTCTTTAAGAAAGCAAAAGTGGTAATTTTTTTACTATGGAAAACGAAGACTATTTTATTTTTTTCTTCTCTTTTCCTTTCCTTTATTTCCTTTCCACTTTCCCTCTTCCTTCCTCATTTCCTTCTTTCATTTTCCCTAGCAACATCTGTTTATTAAATATATGTATATGCTAGGTACCTACAAAATACAGATCTTGTGTGTTCTTTTTTCAGCTGATTTTTTGTTTTATATTAAGGGAAAATAAGGAATGGGGGTGATAAAGAAGAAAGCAGGCCTGTGAATTCACTCAGTAACCCAGATGAGGAAAGCATTTCTGGTCACTTCTCTCCATGCCTTCCACAGGGAATAGAATTCGACCTCTTTCTATCTCCAATACATATTTTTACCTATATGCAGATCTGTTTGGTGCTCTCTTGGAAGACTTTGAACCACAAGTACAGTAAAGTATCAGCTAATGTTTACTGAGTTAAATTCTGAATTTTGTAACTTGCCCCATCAAATAAATATCTGATCTAGTTCTGGGTTGAATTCTTGCCTTTTAACTTTTCTTTTCATAAAATATCCATTTCTACTTGCAAGAATAAATAGTATTTCCCAGTCACCAGAGATTTAATGAAAGACTTTTGCTTATTAAATTCTCCCAGGTGAATTTAGACTAAGCTTTGTAGATGAGACATTAAGTAACTAGGTGACTTAGTAGCATTTCATTTCCCCAGAATACGGCATTGTCAAGTAGAGACTGAGAGCTCTGGGAAGCTGTTTCTAGCTTACTTCAATATGTTGGGTGGAAAAGAAAGTGACTAGATTTCTAATTTACAGTCTTTGTCTGCTTCATTTCTTCAAAAGGTTAATGTGCCTTTTTAGGTGAGAGTTTCTCTTAGTTTATTCTTTGAAGACTTTAGTATATTTGGAGCAGGAGCTGTGCCTCTGTGCTCTGCACAGTGTCTGGCTGCCCAGTCTGCTGGAGCTCTTTACAGTAATGCTCCTTATTTAGCGCTGTGCTGCTAGATTTTTCACCCATCCCACATGACTACTGAGTGAGCTGGAACACGGTGCCTTTCATGGCATATTAGCTTTGGGCTTGATGCACTCTGTGCAGGTTCTGTAGGATGTTTTAAACTCTCCTTATCTTTCAAATCTGAGCCTTGTTTTTCCTTGCCTGATGAGCTTTTAGACTGAAACACTTAATGGCACATGCTGATGCTATTGCATTGAGGAAACAGATGATGTCTACTTTGGTGCCTTGTTCTTAGCATAACTACTTCAAAAGTTGCTATTTTAGCAAATTTAGTCTGCTATAACAAATAACATAAATAGAGTGGCTTGTAAATAACATAAATTGGAAGTCTAAGATCAAGGTGTTAGAAGATTTCTTATCTAGTTGAGACTGAACAGTGAGGCCCAACTCTTCCCAAGGAATACTTTCCCATTGACACCTGAAATATGCTTGATCTTGCCAGACAGGTGGTGATGGCATCCCTCCCCCTTGTTGCTAGACTAAGCAAAGGGTAATGACTGGCTGTAGTGTCTCTCTGCTACCCTTCTCTAGTCTGCCTTTCCCACCTGCAGCCCTGATGGGAGTGGAGGCTTAGCCAAGCGCTGATATGCCCCTCTCCACGGCTGGCTGCTGGGTGCTGCTGGAGCTTCTCCGAGGAACAGCTAGATGACAGTGCCTAACAGGGCAGAGAGCGGGATCAGATTGGGGGCTGCCACAAATATTCCCAAAGTCCCTGAAGCTTGTTGGTCTGTGATCAACCTGCCACTATTCCTAGAGACTCACTGGAAAAATGGCAGTTGTGACTTCAGCCCCACTGCTTTTTCATGTTGGCAGGAGTTGTCAATCAAGCAGCCTTCTCCCGCATTTCCACTGGGCTGTCATGATGGTAGCTGAGGCTGTTTTAGACACACCAGGACTACTTTGCCTGTGGCTGCTCTGCCTATGGTTACACCAAGTGCATGAAAATCTTCACTTCTACTACAGAAGCTGCTGATGATCCATAAATACCTCAGACTCCCTGCTACCTCTGCCACATTTGCAGGTTCCTAAATAGGTCCACAAGATTCAAGAGACTCTATGCATGGACTACCCCTTCTCTGTATTGGCAATATTCACCTGGATCTGCTCAGATCACTTCAGGAGAACTCTCCTTCCTGTGTATTACCCTCCTGTACCTAAATCCCTGTGCTGCAGTATAGGCCTCTCATTTGGTGGTCTTATTGTGTACTTGTGATGTTTCCTCAGGTAGAATGGGCTGAGCTGGTTGCACTAAGAAAGAGCTGGCAACACTAAGGGCTTTTTAGTTCTAAATGTGCTTAGGAGACAGAAGGCTACTGAAGAGTTTCAAAGAGTGGCAGAGAGCTAATAGCAGTGGAGCAGTGAAGTAGGAGTAGCAGAATGACAGAACTATGGACACTAGCAGAATAGCTTCAGTGAGGCTCTAGGAGAGATTAAGAAAGCCACCAATGAGGCTGTGAGTTCTGGCTGTAGAGAAGCTGACAGGGGCTTCAGAGAGGCTCCAGGGGCTGCTAACACCTGGGACATCGGGTTACACTAAGAGGTGTAACACTAATAGCTGAGAGCCATGGGTACTCAAAGCTCAGAGACAATGTAGCTGCACTTTGCTAATTCACGATTTGTATCTAAATTGAACAAAAGAGCCCTCAGTCAATTCTTAACACAGTGAGGCCCACATTCGGAGTCATATAGCTGTCTTTTCTCTCTAACCTCACATGACAGAAGTGGCAAGAGGCTTCTCTGGGGCCTCTTTTTTAATTGTACAGATTCCATTAATGAGAACGCTACCCTCATGACCAGATCACCTTCCAAAGGCTTTACTTCCTAATATCACAGTTGGGATTCAGTTTCAATACATGGATATTGCAGGGACACACCATGCAGACCATAGCAGCAGGGGAAGGAGAGGAGGGAGAGGGAGAAATAGAGATTTAGAAATAGAAATAAAAATGATAATATGGACTGGGGCTGTGGACCCAAACAGGAGAAAAATGTACCTGAGACTAAAGATAATGAAAGGGAGGATAATATAATTTTAAAAAGTTTTACCTTGACCTCGACAAAATGAAAACCTGGTATTTCTTGTGGTAAAACAATGATACCTCATGTAGTTAGTAGATGAGTGATACTTTAAATAGTGATCAGAGCCATTTAATGTTTTATGGTGAGATGAGGGGAAGAAATCTGGCAAGACCTTCTTTTAAAATATTAGAACTCCAAAAGGCACTTTTCATGCTCAAATATGGAGCCAAGTCACTGTCAGTTTTTAACAGAGATCCTGGCTGGGGTCTAAGTTGGTGATTGTAGGTGTCTGGGAACGTTTAGACAGCTGGTAAGGGAATGGATGCTGTATCCATCTGCTTCATGGAAGGGAAATGCTTCCTTAAGGAGTTACAGCAGGAGGGGAGGTCAGTGTATCCTTTGCCTTAACCATGGTCTTCATGCTGATTTGAAGGATTTGAGCTTGAACCCTGTGGAGAAGGGGAATATGGATGAAACTAAGGGCTGTTTATGAGGGAGCGAAGAGTCATAGCACAATCCCATCACTGTTTTAGTAGGGACAGAGTTGTGCATCCAGACTCCATAGACATCTTGCATGTTTGCTGTACATTTAGAAATGCAGGAGATAATTTCTTTGGCTCTGTCATTTGGAGTATTACCAGTATCTACAGGCCAGTGAAATCTGGGAAACTTGCCTTAAACAGTTTACCTCTGTTGCTGCATAGTAAGATGGTAACTGGTGGAAATCGAGGGGTGATAAAGCTTGCACGGAACACAAAAGGAAACACAGGCCATCCAGTGACTTCACCATGATAACTGAAACATCCCACAAATTCACAGTAATCTTGAAACAGGTGTAACTTTTTTTTATAAACATGAGGCATGGAATTTAGAGCCTGTTTTATTTATATAATAAGATGATTTTCATTTTCTTCCTTTTTTTATCTTCCTCCTTCCCTCTTTTCATTTCCCTATCCCTTCCTTCATTTCTTTCTTCCTTCCAAAGTATTAAAAATAAGCTAGACTATAGTTATTTTTCTCTTTACTACATCTTCAATTTATTTTATTTTGTGTTACATTTTTGTGGTATTAAACGGTATTCAGGGATTGACTGGACATTGCTTGAAAACTATTAGTTGTATCCTTAAATAGTCAGTCTCAGTACTGGGCATTTATTGGTATTTTTGCTTATGTGTCCATTCTTTGGATCCATTTTCTGATTTTTCTTTGTGTAACTTCCCCTTCATCACTCTCAGTCCGGGCGTTATGGGCAAGGCTCAACTTGACCTTTGCTACAAGGATTTTCTCATGCTTCAGAATTTGGCCTTGAAAGACTTTTTTCTCTGTCTTCTACTGGAGTGGGTGGGCAAGAGGTACAGTCTTTTCTCCTGGGACTTCTTATTGGGTTGAATGGAGCTGGAGCTACTAGCAGCTACTTTTCTCCCAATTATGGAAAAACTTGCTTGTGAATAATCTCAAGCAGAGAAAAGGAGATCAGAGAGGTGAAAAGCCAGATTCTTGAATATATTGTTGGACTTTTGGACCTAGTCACACCCAATACACCCTTAGGTTTGTGAGTCAAAATGGACCTTTGCCACCTGGGCAGTTTGAACTGGGTTTCTGCCAGCTGATATTTAAAGAAGCTTACCAAACAGCACCTAAGGCACACCTTCTGGTTAGGAAGGTGATTAATTGAAAAAATAATGCTGTGGAACTAATGCATATAGAACAGACATCCTAATAGGACGCTGAGAGCTAAAGTAGTGGGCCTTATTAAGGATGGGCTTGGGAGAAGCCAGCAAGTGTCAGGTTTTCTTTGGTCATTGTAATCCCTTTCTCATACATAAAGTCCTCTGTCCCTTTTCTTGTTCTCTGTCAAGTCTACCTACAGGCTTAGGATAGGACATAAGAGTTTAATACTTTTGAGTTCAGGAAATGGCCATTTTGAGTTGTTTCAGCATATCACAAGTGTCTGGGTGTTCATTAGCAGGTGCTATGCTAGTAAAAACTCTTGCCTGAACTAAACCTTTGCTCATCCGGATTGTCTTATATATATGATGGCTAAAATGTACAAAGGGTGGGATGGTAACTCTCATGATAAGAAAATGCAAGACTTTCCATATATTTCTGCTTCTTCTAAGAGAACTATTTTTAGGAAATGTATAATTGGCAGGTATGTGCTGTCTTCCATTCTGTGTACCTGCCTGCTTCAAGGATACAAGCCAAACTGAAAATTTTTAGTAAAGGAAAATGAAAATCTATGCCTCAAAAACTTAGTCATGCAAAGGAGAAATTTAGAGATTCAAATGTGTGACTCTTGACTCATTAAAGGTAAAGGTGGCACATAATTATTGGCTACACCCAATTAGAAAAGTATGGCCTTTCAGAGGTGGAAGAAATACTTCTTGGCCACAGTTGGTAGTGTTGCATTGTAAGGCTGGCTGATCCACCACCCAGCAACCAATGCCAGCAATAGAAATTTGCACTTTAAATCTGTCTGAGACATTAGGTTAATCAGCCTCATTTACTACAGCCATATCAAGAGGACCAGTATTAGGACTCAGGTTTTTTCAGGTCTCACACCATCCGCTTGGCATTGTCACATTGCTTTCTTTAAATCTGTTGAAAGTGTCTTTAAAATAATATATTCCCTCTTTACTACCTTGGTCTGAGAGAAACAATTTTAAGGGTAATTTGCAAGTATGCAATCTCACTCATTAAAGTCTCTTGGAGACAAGAATATTTCACTGTGACTCCTGTAGAGTACCGTATTTGTGTTGAGTATAACAAAGTATTAAAGTAGATTCTTTCCCTTCCCTTCCCTCCCCTTCCCTACTTTTTCTCCTCCCTTTCCCTTCTCCTTCCTTTCTCTCTCTCTCTCTTTCTCTCTCTCTCATTATGTGCCCAGAATTGGGTTAACTCTAATTCTTGTTTGTGACACATTTGTCACATTTTTATTATTTATCCACAAATGGACCATTTTTACTTATTTAATAAATATAGCTGTTTATCAAATATTTCTGGCCCTTGGCCTTCTGGATATATGGTTGGATTTCACTTTGCTTTACCCTCTGAAATTAGGCATGGCCATGTGACTTGGTCATTAGACCTGCCGATGTGACTTGAAAAAATGTGACCAGAAGGGACATGTATCATTTCAGAGTTGAAGTGTCAAACAACAGTATATCATCCTCTATACTCTTCCTTGCTGCAATGGTGAGTGTGGAAACTTCTAGAAGCCTGGGTCCTTAAGTAGCCATAATGAGCTGAAGACCCTTGCTGATCTGCACTGGATGTGAAGGATGGACAGGAAATACACTTGCACCGTGTTCAAAATTTTGGGTTGTCAAACAAGTATAATCTACCTACCTCTCTGTGCTAGTTCATAAGCTATTTCTCAGTGCCAAACCCATCCCTCTTAACCATGTATTTCTGGAGCTGAGATTTTGCTAACCATATTCCTCTTAGCCAGCCCGCTGGTTCCTTGTTATGTTCCATCAGTAGGGGGCTAGAGAGGCTAGAGAGAGAGATAAGGTGGAGGGGGGTGAAGTGACTTGCTTTTTCCTGTTTTGCTAGCAATTCTTGTCAATATTGTGACAACACTGGCCCCTGACTATGACAGGCTCAGTGGATTCCATTTTCCAGGTCAAAGCACAGTAAGGACTAGTGTTGTTGTGCTTCCTTAGACTGGTGCTGGCTGGATAGGTCCTCTTCCTCAGACTCCGTGAAGCGTCTTGTAGGTTCTGATAATCCTGACTTTTCTTTTTGTTCTTTCATCTCTAAGTAGCTGATTCCTGCAGTTACCATATATATTCAGCCTTCAGATTCTCTCTGCTTTTTAATTCCACAAATACTTTTAAAATCAATTACCTACGTTAAATTCTCTCTTTTAAAATAATTGGTACTTTTTTTCTTGAATAGATTCCAGGTAATACATAGACGAATATTGTTACTTTTAATATATTTTAAAATTTTGTTGTAAGAAGCATCCATGAATTTATCACCTTGAAACCAGGTTCATAACAGTATCTTTACTCAATAATGTAGTCTCTCTTCTCTATTTCATCTTCCAGCATCTTCTCATCAATAGTAATATGTAGCTTTAATTTCATGTTTGCCACTCCTTTTTGCTCATGTTACCCAGTTTTTATTACATCTATATATGTGTCTAACCCTTAAAATTATGTTTTTTAATAGTAGCTGTTTTAGCTTTACAAAAAGTACTTTTTATGGTATGTACTCTTTACGGACTTATTTTTTAAATGTATTACATAAGTAAGATTTATCTATTTTGTTACTTACTGCTTCTATATTTTTAAATTGCTATATCATGTTCTATTGGCTAAATAGGTTAAAGTATATGATTCGAAATAAGAAAAGCAAACTCTAAAAGTGTCATGATTTCAGTGTCAAGTCATGAAGAATAAGTAAGTTAGGAAAACAAACTCCAGGTTTTGTGTGATTTGAAAACAAAGATTTTATTGAAAAGCAGTCCCATCGGTCTCTCAGATATAGTTAATGGTAGCACACTTGCTTATAGACCAAGCAGACAGCAGAAAATGTGTACACAGCTCACTGAGTATTTATGTTTGGTAAACATGCTGGGCTCAGTCTCAGGAGTGTTTGGGTGAAATGTGGAATGAGTTTTTGTGTTTATTCAATTTAATGTCTTTATTTAATTAAAAACTAATTCACAGATGGAATGGGAGTCAACACAGAAGCAAGATTAGATGGACCAGACAATCAGGTGTTCTTACTTTTTAAAGTTGTCTCTAAAAATCAATATTGTTCTTAAAAGAAAATGCGTTTTCAGTGAAGTGTGATGGCAAACATTTTGTATGGGCTAGGAGAGTTGGAGATACAAGGAACTGATAAACTATGAAGCACATAAATTACAATTAGTTACAATTAACGGTGGTTACAAAAACAACAGAGAAACTAGAAGATGATTATTTTCAGAGTAATTCTAAAAGCTTCTTTTATAGTCTAAAGATACTTCTGTGATAACCCCCCCTTGTCTAGTACCAGCTAGTGAATTTCAGTATTTTGGGAGAAAATTACTGTTCCAGTTTGATAGATATCCCCCAAAAGACCATGTAAAGGTTTTTTCACCAATTTGGCACTATTGGGAATTTGCAGAGCATTTAAGAGGTTGTGACTGAAGGTAGGTGTTTAGATTATTGGGGATGTGTGCTTGAAAGACATGGTGGGACTCTAGTTCCTTTTTCTTCTTCTTATTTCTTGGCCATGAGGTGAGCTATTTTGATCCATCATGATGCATTGCTTATTTCAGGCCAAAGCAATGGGGGCAACTGCTCATGAACTGAAAACTCCAAGACTGTGATCTAAATGAAACTTCTTTCTTTATAATTTGATTACCTCTCTCTCTCTCTCTTTTTTTACAGTAATGTAGCACTGACTAAGGCCTACCTAAGATTCTTGCAGTTATTCAATAATTAAAATAATAGAGACTAACATTTATTCAGCACTGACTGGGAACCTGGCCTTGCTAAATGATTTACATGCATCATTTCATTTCATCCATAGAAGAAGGAAGGTACTATCATTGCCTGCATTTTTATGGACTAAAATTTAAGATCTAGAAAGAGTAAGTCACTTATTCAAAGTCCCGTCTATTTAGTGAAGTTGGAGTTTAACCCCAGGTCTGTCTTTCTCTGGAGCACAAGTTCTTAATCTCACTGTTCGTCACAACTTCAGTCTATTGTGATATGTTTGTGTTGTACTTGATGTTTTTTTTGTCATCATGTCAATTTAAAATTGTCTTAATCTTAAGGCTAGACAGGCAGGAGGTAAGGTTTATAGACAAGGCCACAAAAGGCAAAGCTGCCTGAGAACTACCTATTTCTTTATTAATTCATTTATTAATTCACAGAATTATTCATTAACAGTAATAATGTGCCAAAAAAGTGCAGCTCCGAAGATAAAAAAAAATAAAATGGTTTCTGACCTTAAGGAACAAGGAATTGCTATATCTTTCTTTACCTGAAGATACTTTTCTTCATTTTACTTTGTGTTTTATTTTTGCTTTATTTTGGATTAATATAAAGAGTTTTAGAAATAGTCAGTGAGCTATCTGGAAGAGGAGTAAGAGTCACAAACTCAAGAGATCACTAGAAAACTATTGAGATTGAAGTGTTCCAGAAAAAGATTATTTGGGCTCACATTAGGATGGACACATTAGGATGGAGAACTGAGGATAGAGTTTATAAATATTCTTACATGGTGTAGGTAGAATGGAGTCAAGGGTGACTCTCAAATTCCTGAAGTGAATACAGTAAGTCCCCTACTTAGAAACATTCCAGTTGGGAACTTTCACACATACGAATGGACCTTGCATTACAAACACTCGCATATGCAAACAAATCACAGCAGTGTCAGTTGCTGAGATAGGAAATATAGAGCAAAATTGTAGGATCAAGGGAGAGAGAGGTTAATAAGTTGAGTTTGCAGTGTGTTGAGTTTGGGATGCCTCATTCCATCCAAATAGATGTGTCCATTAGGCAACTGGTTATATAATCTGATATTGTTGTACATCATATCTATCTACATATTCGGTAGAGGTCCTTCATGGACATAAAATATTTGGGAATCTCAGTAGAATTTAACAATGTTAAAGCTATCATTGAAAAGAAGCTTATGTAGAATGAGAAGGTAGAACTCCAAGCAAGAAAATTTGGTAACGATCTAGACCGGATGAATTCTTCATTACCGGTCCAATAACTAATTCTTTAGCTGGATTTACTCTAAAGCTTACCTTTCTTTTTAATTCTCGATTTTTTTGTTTCTAGCATTTATAAATAATCTTTCAATGTATCAATCTGTTTTTGTTTCATATCCACCTCTTTTTGTCCTATAACTTTCCTGATTTTTTTGTATTGAAAGATTTTCCTTCTTTTATCTATTTAAGGGTATTAAATACTTACTTAAAATTTTTTTCATTTGGTTTTATCATTCCCACTTTCTTAGTTAGAAAGAAAGAGTCAATTCCTCCTCTTTCTTGAGTTTGTGAACTTTTGTATAATGGATTGGCTTTCTGTATAAAATTTAAATTTTGACTTTCAAGCTCATCTTTAGCAAGGTATTTTCTTCTCTCCCTTCCATACTTGGCAATTGCTTCTCTTTAGAGCCTGAGAATTTCCAATTCAGACCAGTGTTTTATATTGGCTTGAGAATATTGCACATCCAGTCCTGGAAGCCTTTGTTCTTTCTTGTGATCTGGAACCCACAGCTTTTTATTTTAGCCTCTGTTCAGCATGTTTTCAACATGTAGCTGTAGGCTTCTACAGCATGGAATGCTTTTGTGTCTGCTCTCCTACTGTAGCAGTGGACTTCCCTATAGCTACTATTTTTAAATATTGAAGCATAGAATGTTTAGAATTGCAAACAGCTTTCATTATTTAGGATTTCGTTAATGTTTGTATTGTAAATATATCTGTTAAGGACACTTTGATATTTTGTGTGTGTGGCTATCAGGGATTTGATTGTGCTAGACAATGCCACCACTGAACTACATTTCCCGGCCTTCTAAAATTTAAATTTGTTATTGATAAGTGTTTGGAGTAAAGGAAGAAGTGGGATTTTCAAATGAACTCCCTGTACTTTCTTGATTAAAACTGTTTTATTTTGTTTGTCAGGGTAGAATAGGAGAAATTTGAGCATATTTAGAGATACACAGGTATTCTGTCCAGTGAAAGGCAAATATTTAAGAGAACAGACACATTTTCCTCTGAGATGTAGTCATGAGATACTATCATTAAAAAAGAACATAAACTTTTTCTGCATGTACTTCTTCTCTTTACAGTTTGCTGAAAAATTGTTTGAATAATGTAATCTTGGTCAGAAGAACCATTTTGAGCAGTGTTGAGCAAGGAATGTTGTGCTTATTTACTTATTGTCTTTCTACTTTTCAAAGAGTGATTGTTTGGGGGAAATTGAGGTAACACAATAGTGATGATAATGTTGCTTTTGTAGAATTTGGGATTGAGAATGATTAGAGAGAAAATAGAGAAAAGAAAAAGATTGATCATGGTTATAAATCTATGTTTCTTATCTGTAGTGAATTTATTTCTTTTTTTGGCATGATTTTTCTCCCAAAAGAAAAATTACTTGGATATTTTTATTTCTGAAATCATAAAATTGTTTCCTCCAAACCCCCCAAAATTCTTTCTCTGAACTTCATTTTGATATTGTGATATTCTAATCTACACGCAACCTTCAAATATGTGACCATTAATCTTTGGAAAGGCACTCTGGTCCCCTTAACTAAAATGTAATACCTTTTCTCTGTAGCATACACAGAGGTGTTCTTGTTTTGAATACTAAATTGCATTGTAAGCCTATCCTTTAAATACCTTGCTAATAGGAACTAGTCTTTGTTTAGTGTCAGACATCATGTGGCCACTCTTATCTTCTATTTTTAAAGTTATCTATTAAAGTGTAACATACATGTAGAAGAAGACATAAATCCTAGGCTTGGCAATATTTCATGAAGTGAATACACTTGTGTTATGTTCTTTGCGTAGATGTCCCCTCAAAGTCTCATGCAGTCATAGGTGGGGCTTTTTCAGAGGTGACTGAATCTAGAGTGTGTGATGCTGGGATTAAGGACATGTGATTACTGAATCAATCCACTGATTGGTTTAGCACAACCATAATCCCAGCAGCCTGGACAAAATATAAGGCACAGAAAGAACCTGCTTAGGTCCCTTGCTTACCTTGCTGGCTTTGCCTGTGTGCCATGCCACCCTGCTTTGGATCCAGCTGATTGTGGACTGAAACCTCTACAAACTGTGAGCTAAAGAAACCTTTCCCCCTGCAACTTTGGGTGTTGGGTATTTTGTCTCAGCAACAAGAGAAAAGTAACTAATACAACTTGCGTAATGTTACTCAGATCATGGAATAGAAAATTACCAGCACCTCAGAGACTCACTTGTGCTCTTTCTCAGTCACTCTATCACTATATATAAAATTTTTGAACTTTATTTGCATAGAATCCCAAATATGTACAACTTTTATTTGGATTCTTTCATTCAACATTATGTTTGTAAAATGTTTCAATGTTGCTATGGGAGTAATTTATTCATTTTTATTTTTTAATATTTCATTGTGTTAATATAAAACAATTAATTTGCTTTATTATGAATACTAAGTTTTTTCTAATTTTTTGGCTATTGCATAGAGTGCTGCTATGAATCTTTATGTGTGTTCATTTATGGCATCCTTGTATGTCTTTTATTGAGTGTATACACACACATGTATTTATTTAAGGGTGAAATTGCTAGATCCTAGAGAATGCAGATAGTTAGTTTTTGTAGGTATCACTGAACAGTTTTCCAAAATGTTTGTACTAATTTGTTTCTTCAACATTTCTTCCTTCTTCTTAATTAATGTTAATTATTCTGGTAATTATAATAAAATCACATTGTGCTTCTGATTTACATTACCCGGTATACTAAAGAAGTTGAGAAAATTTTTATATGTTTATTGACCATTTCTAGAAACTTATGTGTTAACTCTTCCAGTAAATATTTTTTTCTTATAATCCATAGAAGTTATTTTAAATTCTGAATTTGAATTCATTTGATATGTAATTATAAATTTCTCCCTCTTTTGTTGCTTGATTCTTTTCTGTTTTACTTAAATTTTTTTATTAGTACATGTTTGTAGTATTATTCTCATAATGATGTCTTTCGCCGCACAGAATATCACTCTTATTGTAGTCTAATTTAAATTATTTTCTGATTTATGTGTAGTGCTTTTAATGGCTTAATTAAGAAATCTTTACCACAAAGTCATAAGGATTTTTTCCCTGTTTGACATTTTACATTAAAATATACAGTCTGTCTATAATTTATATTTGTGTATGTGGTGAATTGTAGTCAAGATTTATTTACTTTTTTAGAGGTAGCTAATAAAAGAGCACTTATATTGAAGAAAACTTTTCTTTCTACACCACAGTGTCTTCTTCGGTATAATAGCCATATATATGTGGGTGTCTTTTTGGACTCTGCTCTGTAGTATCAGTCTGTTGGTCTATCTGTGTTCCAAATACATTACCTTAATTCCTGGAGGTTTATATCTGCAGTCTTGATACTGGTGTGGTAAATTCACATGCTCTGTTTTTCTTCAATATTCTTAAAGAAATGATTTACTTTATTTTTTCATTTATATTAAAAAATATAAAATCAGCTTGCTTTTCATTGGTTTCATAGAGCTTTATAAAATACTGAATTAATCTACATGTTAATTTTGGGAGAATCAATATTTTTACAATATGAGTATTCAAATCCATGAACGTGATTTTTTTTTGCGTAGATTTTAATATCTCTTCTTATTTTGCTTGTGTTTAGGATCGACATTTATATTATCTATATTAGTTTTCTTGTCATTGTGACAAAATACCTGACACCCACAATTTAAAGGAGAGATTTATTTAATTCAGTTTCCAGTTGGTTAAATTCATACTCAGCAGGTTCCAAGGCAGCAATGGCATGGTGGAAGGGTATGGCAGAAGACAGCAACCAGAAAGCAGCAAGAGAAGGGAGGAGCCAGGCACAGGAATATAACTTTTCAGTTCATGCCCCAGGTGATCCACCTCCAAGTCTCCACCGTCAAACAGCACATTCAGCTGTGGAACTCATGTGATGATGAATCCACTGATGAATATAGTGCACCTAGGATGTAATCACCTTTCAAACATTTGGGGGACATTTTAGATCTAAACATAACATTATCATTTATTCTTAGGCCTCATGATCCTGGGTTGCTTGTTATATTAGAAATCTACAGTGACAAAAACAGCATGGTATTGGCATAAAAATAGACATGTGCATCAGTGAAACAGAACAGAGTATGCAGCAAAAATCTCAAGCATTCAGTCATGTGATTTTTGACAAACGGGCCAAAAGCATACATGAGAGGAAAGATAACTTCTTTAAAAAATGGTTCCTGGAAAACTAGCTATACACGTGCAGAAGATTGAATCTAGACCCATAGCTATCACCATTTACCAAAATAAAATAAAAATTGGTCAAAGACCTAAATATTAAAACAAAAACACTGAATTTGCTAGAAGATCGAATAGGTAAAACCTTGAAGACCAAGGCACATGAAAGACTTCCTAAACAGAAACTCAGTTACATAACAAATGTCAAGAATCCACAAAGGAAATGATATCAAATTAAAAAGCTTCTGCCCAGCAAGGGAAGCAATCAACAAGTGAAGCAACATGGGAATAAAGTTTTGCCAGCTATTCCTTGGACAGCGGACTAATATCTAGAATATATAAAGAACTTAAAAAAAAATTGGGGATGAGGGGAGGGGAGGGGAATGGGAAAAAAAGAAGCAACAAGATATATCATGTACAGGTACAAATCCCCTATGATGAATGTTATCACTATGTATATCTAAAATGTATCATTAAAAAAATAATTGGATGCCCGCCCCAAAAGACCCAATCAAAAAATGGGCAGGCCAAATGAATGAGCACTTCTCAGAAGTACAAATGGCCAATAAATACATGAAAAAATGTTCAACAATTCTGGCCATTCGAGAACTGCAATTTGAAACAACACTGAGATTCCACCTTACTCCAGAAAGAATGGCTATCATCAAGAAATCAAATAATAACAAATTCTGGTGAGGCTGCATGGAAAAAGGAACCTTCTACATTGTTGGTGGGAATTTGTAAACTAGTACAACTACTATAGAAATCAGTGTGGAGATTCCTCAAAAAACAAACTGAAAATTTTGTTGACTCTGCTATTCCCCTTCTAGGTATCATTTGCAAAGAGTTAAAGACATCATATTACAATGATTCATGTATATTCATATTAATAGCAGCACAATTCATAACAGCTAAATCTTGGAAGTGGCCTATATGTCCATCGACTACTTAGCCTTAAAGAAAGATAAATTTGAGTTATAGAAAAATGGATGTATCTTGTGACTATAATACTAATTGAAATAAACTGGATACAGGAGGTTAAATATTATATGGTTTTTCTTATCTGAGAAACCCAAAATGTAAATTAAGGAGCAAAATAAAAGCTAGATGTTAGGAAATGGAAAACTAGATTTTGTGGAAATGGGAAGGGGATTGGGAATGGGGAAAGAATGGAAAATGGGAGGAGAAAGGGGAATTAAAATGATTAAGATGTGATGTGTGTATACACCAGTTCCCCCAAATGAATATCATTATTGTGTATGCCAAATATATACCAATAAAGAAAAGAAAATAGCAAGAGCAATTGGATAAGTGTTTTCAAAGTTAGGGGGAGAATTTTGAGGAGGATTAATAGCAAAGTGTCTTTCACTGTAATGAATGCTTTTTGAAAAAAATCTGTATCCATAAAGAAACTGGCCTGTAATTTTCTTCCCTGAATTGAGTTTGTTAGAAATTGGTGTGAAGATCATGCTGGCTCTGTAAAATGAGTTGAGACATGTGTTCTCTTTTTCTATTTTTTTTTTGAAGAGTTCATGTAAATTAGCTTTATATCTTTCTTAAATTTTTGGTGAAACCACCTAGTTCTGGAGATATGTTCTGTTGTAAGGTTTTGATTATATACTCTTTTCCTTTTCCAGTATAATATTGTAGGTTTTGACTTCTTTTTGTGTTAATTTTATAAGCCGTGTCCATCTAGGAATTTATTCATTTTATATATATATGTTTTGAAACTTATTGCTAAACATTTCTAATACCTTCTAATTTTCTTTTTAATGTCCAAATGTGATGTACTCTTTTTTGTCCTGGTACTTACACTATACATCTATGACTTATCATATCCTAATAAAATTTGATTTTTTGTCATTTTTTAAAGTAATCCTAGAACACTTTAATTCTTTTTAAGTGCTCTTAGCTAGTATTCTTTTTTGTTATCAATATCATGTATTTTATTTCTGCATAAATTTTAAACCAAAATGTTGTTGTTGTGCTTGCACTCTTATGTTTATTGCAACTTTACTTATAATATGCAAAATAAGGAACCAGCCCAGAGGCCCCACTGTGAATGAACGGATAAAGAAAATATGGTATATTTACACAGTAGAATACTATTCAGCCATAAAAAGAGTGGAACTCTGCTATTGGTAGCAATATGAATGGAGCTGGAGGTCATTAAGTGAGGCAAGGTAGGCACAGAAAGAAAAATATCATGCATTCTCACTCATTTATGGAAACCAATTAGTCAACCTTGTACAAGAACAGAATAGAATAATGGTGACCAGAGACTGCAAGGATTGGGGTGAGGCAGAAACAAGTTCAACTAGGGCACCAAAATAGGAGAACAGATTACTTCTATTCTTTACTACAGTGGGGTAACTACTGAGCAAAACAACCTATGATATATTTCAAAATGACTAAAAGAGTACAAAACACCCAACATTTAAAAATGGTTACTAGTTGAGGAGATGGAAATACTTGTTACCCTGATTTGATTATTAAACATTGTATACATGTATCAAATACCATAATGTACCCTACAAAGATGTACAACTCAAAAAATAATTGGGAAAATGTTATTTTTCTTCTTTTACATGGTCAGTATTCATATGCACTTACTCAGGCATTTGTCCTTCCTTTATTATCATTGTTTGCTACATTTTCAAAAGGCTGATTTCTTTCTATCTGAAAGATTTCCTATTTAGTGTTTTTTTTAATGTGGACCTACTAATGGAAAATTTTCTCAATGTTTGTTTCATAAGATCTTTATTTGACTGCACATTTTTGGTAGTATTTAAAAGTAGGAAAGGTGATATAATGGGGAGAAATACCTTGTTTTTTATTTTACCTAAACATTTAATTTTGAAATTATTTTTCAGACACAGAAAAGTTACAATAAAACAAAAATTTCTGTATAGGCTTTATTCAGATTCCCTAAGAAATTTATTTTCATTACATTTTATTTATATTTTCTTTAATGTATATATAATATATATGATGTGTATATAATATATATGTATATATTATATATATACGCACATATATTTCAGAGTAAATTTTAAATACAATGCTCTTTATGGTTCATTGCATACCTCCTAAGAATTAGATACTGTACTTTAAAGGTTATTAGGTTATTTTATCTAGATACACAATTGCAGGTTGAATTATAATACTTTAGGCAGTTATTTATTTTTTCTTTCTTTCTTTTTTTCTTTGGTGCTGGGGATTGAATTCAGGGCCTTGTGCTTGCAAGGCAAGCACTCTAACCACTGAGCTAAATCCCCAGCCTGGCAGTTATTTATTTTATTCTATTTCTTTTTCATTTTTAATATGTAAGATTGTTTCTTGTACTATTTCTTATTAAGAACTTAGTTGTTAACTTAGGAAATCATTTGAAATTAATATATTTTGCTTCCTTATCTGATGGTTTGGGAGTTTTCCCTTTATCTTCATTCTTTTTCAGGAGTTTTGGCTATAGAGTACATAGGAGTGTTTTTCTTCTTGTTTAATCTTTTTGGGCTTAGACCATTTAAGACTGTAGATTGTTTTTCGTAAGTCTTGAAATTTTCAAATATGTTTGTCCAAATGTTGCTTTGTCCTGATTCTCTCGGGCTTCTGCTCCACATCTCTAATTACAAGAATGTTAGATGTTTTCCTCGTGTCCTTGTCTCTTACAGATTTTTTTGTATTCTCTATTATTTTTCTTTCTGCTCTTGCATTTGGATATTTTAGAATAGTTTGTTTTGTTCACTATTTTTCTGTTTATTGTATCCACTTTGTCATTGAAACAGTGATGTATTCTTAATGTCATTTATTGTATTTTTCAGTTCTATAATTTACATTGCATTGTTGTTATAGATTTTATTTTTCAGGTGAAATTTTCCATTTTGTCATCTACTTTCTTAAACAGCCTTTATACATAATGTAAAATTTGTGTGATATTTGGTTCCTCTGAGAGTCTGTTTCTATTTTATAATTTTTCTTCCAGACTTGTTTTATTTCATGATTGATAATAATTCTTTTTAATTGAATGCTGACATTGTATACACAAATTATAGAGTCTCTGAATGATGTTATCTTCCCCCAAAGAGGATTCATCCTATCTTCTGTCAGGCAGCTGAAGACAGTTTTGACCCCTTACTTACACAAAACGGAGTACTATACTACCCTGCCATAAAGAAAGATAAACTTGAGTCATTTGTAGAAAAATGGATGCACCCTGAGACTATAGTGTTAAGTGAAATAAATAAGACACAAAAGCTTAAATATCATATGGTTACTCTTATATGACAAACTCAAATTATAAAGAGCAAAATATGTGATAGGAAGTAGGGAGATAGAGCTTTCTCAAATGAGAAGGGGTTCAAGAGATGGGGTGGGAGGAAGAGGATTGAAAAAGGAATTAAGTTGCGTTATGTACCAACTCTACACCAGGAGTCTCAACATTATTTACTGCAAACATGTACTAATAAAAAAAATATCATGTAAGAGCCTAGGGTATTATCAGAGACTTCCTTCTTGGAATGCCCTGATCTCCAATTTGCCTTATGTTAGCACTATAAGACAGTGAAGAATTACACTGAGGTTTCCTGAAGCTTTTTGCTCATCTTCTTATCCCTGTATACTTTAAGAACTGGCCAGTGCCACAAGGGAAAAACTGTGAGTTTGGACTTACTTCTCCTCTGTCAGTGGTCCTGGCAATTCTAGCCTTCCTGGCTGTCTTCACAGCCAAGTGCAGTATTTTTCTTCTTATCTCTGTGACAAAGCTCTGTTGGCTTCTTTGACTCTCACAATTTGCGTTTTAGTTTCCTCTCTTGCCAAAGACTCAGTGAGTGCCCTGAAGGGAAAAGTCGTGTAGAATATTGGTGTTTCCTTGCAGAATTTCCCTGCTCTCTGGGCTCTTGGTCCCTCCATTCCAGCATGCCTAAGAGCTCTTCAGAGAGATTTAAAAAACATGTAGTTTTTCTAGTTTCTTTTGATGAGAATGTTGATCTATTAAAACTGTTACATTGCTGTAAGCAGGATTTCCACATTTTTGATTTCTTAATTTTCTTGAAAACAGCAGTTTTTTTTAAAACTACTAACTGTATAGATATCTTAGTCTCCACTCCACTGAAAAATATTTAAACTATTTACTGGTACTTAAAATTTTTGTTTTTCCATTATTAGCCTTGTCCTGTATTACAATGTATGCATGCTTATAAATGCTTGATGTTGTCATCTAGTAAGATGGAGAAATTGAAGTGAGGTGGTTTTCGACAGAGTTTTCTTTAGGCATTTGTTTGATTAAAGCTTTCATGTTGAATATTGTTTTCTGTCCATATTCAGGACCCTCAAGAATACCACCTATCATCTGAGTAAGTGCCTTGGATGAAGTTGACCTTCAGGAATATGAAAGGTAGAACACCGTGGTAAGGATGGGAAGGGAAGCTGTGAATGGGCTGGTGTCCCATGCAGTCTGCAGCCCTGTGGGGAAGGTCTCCTCTTAGCTTTAAAGAGACAGATAGGGTTGGGTACATATCAAAGGGCTTTATATTTTGAAAACTGACATAATCAATTTTTTTCTCCTTTTTTTGTTAGCTGAAGTAAATAACATATAAATAGCTTTAAAATGATCCTGACTGTCCAGAGCAAAGTAATAGATAGGCTACTCTTTCAACATCTCTTTCTATGATACTATTAAAAACAAAGTTAACATGGTCTTCTTACACAGAGCTGGACAACGGTATATACTAAGATGCATATTAAATGCTTTTCTTGAAAATTTCCATTTATCTGGTCATGTTTTACTTCATTTCCTAGGTGAGCAATAAATTAGGCTTCACAGTTTGTTTTTTCTTGTAAGTTTGAATGGTGGTTTCATCATTTGATTGCTGGCAGTATATCTCAACACCTTTTCCTTGGTTTCTTTTTTTTTTTTTGTAAAGGCAGTATGTTTATTTAACCTTTCAAATGAATTATTTATTGGGAATAAAGTCACATACAGATGTGTGGGTTAACTACATGACTGAACTCTCTCTATCAAAAACAGGTTTCACTGGTATATCAGTTAGGGTTCCCTAGAGAACATATACATATATATGTGTGTCTCACACACACACACACACACACACACACACACACACACATCCGAAGGTGATGGCAAAGATTGGCGCTCCTCTGAAGAAGCAAAAGTGAGACTTCCTTATTTTTTCCCTTTTTATTTCATCTAAGGTATAAACCTAATGGTTGTTCCCACCCACACGCACTGTGGATCTTCCCTCTTCAGTTAAATCTATCATTCATACACACCTAGAACTGTGCTAAACTAATCCACTAGGTTTCTTATTCAAGTTGACCCCACACTTAACTATCACAACTGGGTCATCATGTCAACAAACACTGAGTAATTCAAAGAATATTTTTATACATTAACAGCATGGAATTTATTTTATTGATAGCTTGTTGCATCCATTTTATATAGCTTGAATGTGCCATCAACCTCCAGAATAGAACAGTGGCAATTCTGACATCCTTAAAGTGTGTAGGGTTGGGAAATGAAGGAGAAAAACTTCCAGAAAAATCTCTAGGAGTAAGCTGAGAGTCGATGAGAGACAATGAATACCATATACTCTTTGAATTTCCCCACTGTGAGACTGCACCAGGATAATTATGTATCTCTCTAGACGTCCTAGTTAACCTAGAAACAGAAAATACTTTAGATTAGAAGGTTATGTGTATAGGGGAAAATAATTGGAGATGAACTTGCTAGTGAGAAACAGAGGCTTTTTGGTGGGACTGGCAGGGAGGTATATAGCAGCCCAGGACTGAGGAAGGATTGTGTTGCTGGTGGAGATGGGATTGTGATGAACAGGAACAGGTGTAAAATACTTAGTGATTAATGGTCTTTATAAGAATGAAGTGCAGATATGATTGAAGATTGGGGAATAACAGGATCATGGTCAGGAAGGAGAAGATGCTCAGACAAGATTCTCAAATATAGTCAAGATTAGACAAGATTCTCAAATATAGTCAAGTAAAAAACATTTTTCTGACCCTCAGTGATTTATTGTGTGATAATCATTTTGCTGAATGTCCTGGAAGGTACGAAAATGAGAAAGATACAGCTTTTGCTGTCACGGATATGGCGTCGGCTCTAATCGCTAGTGGCGATTAGAGTCTTATGATGAGATTGTTCAGAAACACCTGCAGCTGGTTTGAGAAAGAGGTATCAAAGCCAAGGAGAAACATGGGTGGTGAGACCCATGAACCAGATGGCCATAAACATAAATGGCAAAGGCCAAGGATAAAGGCAGGGCCTGGGATCTGAACAAAAATGAAAATGATAATCACTAAGATGTAGAAGACAGTTATGATTGCTTTATTATTTTAATTTCTTCCTCTGAGATTATTTTTTAAGGGATAAGAAGCTGAGAACCATCTGGGAATCCATGGCAGATGATATGAAGTTTTCAGAGGAGTCAGTATACCGTTATGAAAAGAAGTGGGTTTGGGTAGTTATTATACGATCGAACTATTACTGAGGTTATTTAAGACTATAGAAATTGCCTGAATATGTGCATTCCTGCCTGAAAAATTTTAAATGTCTTTTAGAAGGAATGCATACACCTGAAAAAAAAATGAGTAGCAGCAAAATCTCTTCTGATCATTTTTCAGTATCTGATGCTGAACTGTTAGCACTAAATGTTTGAAGAACAATGCAGTATTAAATGATGGTTTTTTTTTTTTTTTTTGGTGTTTGCATTAACTCTGGGAGCAAAGATAACTTTGGAGAGATTAAATAATAATATTAAATTAAATCATGGGACTCAAGACTAAAGGTAACCATAGACTGAATTTAGGGTAAAGGTATAAAATTCGAGATTTCTTGTTATACTTAATCCTTTTAAGACAGACTGTTACATTTTGTACCCAGCATCACTGTAATTTATCCACAGTGTTCTTATGGCTATAATTTATGCTGTAAATTTTGTTTGCAGTGCTTGGTTCTGCTTTTTTTTGAAAGTCTTCTTTCAATGTACCATAGTTAGGTTTTATAGGATTATTAGAGGGACGCTTGTTAGCAGTAAGGGAATGCAGAGATGAAAATGATATTCTCGGTTTTCTGTCTGTTCTGAATGTGGTTTTCTGGGAGGTAGCAGTTATCAGAGGAAATACTGGCTGCTGCTGCCAAGGCTGAGAGGTCTGAGGCACTTTCAAAGTACATGCTGTTGCACATGGGGTGAAGAGTTGCCAGTAGGCTTAATCCTGGTCTGTTGCCATCCCAGTGCCAGGGCGGCTCACAATAGGAAATGACAGGTGTGCTAAAACATAAGGCAAGTGTGTAACTTGGCTTTGGACAGAGGCCAAAAAGTGCTAGTTACCTTGTATATTCCCGCATCTTCCTTTCTGTTGCCTTAACACCTGCTTTTCTTCACAAAGTAACCAATCTCATGGGGCCTCAGTCCTTGATATTTTTCTAGGGGGAATATTTACATCTTTTCTCTGTACATATCATGTGTCATGTGCGGTGGCATCTGTTGGCTGTGTTTGTGATGGGGCCAGGTGGGAGACAGTATAACTGCAACTTTCTCATTTAATTATAAGGGAAAGAGCATATCATCCTTGTGTCACATGCATTGGTATCATGGCATTTCTAGCATCTGGCACTGCATGTGGTGCAGATAGGCTCATATGGATATGTGGCAGGAGAAAGAGGCCCAAAGCAGATAGAAACTGAAACAAGATTATAGGGACAGCCAAACAGGGAGTGCATCATTTTTGGAAACACTGAAATATTGAACAGAGTCTTAACTCAGGCAGCAGATTGGCTGCACATGCAGAATGAATGCATTTATGATGCTTGTGCTTAGTGTAGCAAATAAAGAAGAAAAAGAAAAAATATATTAAAAAGTGCCCCGAAAAGAGGGCAAGAATTAGCTGAGAAACTAGGTAGCATTGCTATTATATCTGTTTACTTCTACAGTGGTCTTTGGAAGCATATCTTGCTCTTTATTGGGATATCAGTGTCATCATTTAAAACTTAAATTGTCTATGTCAAATTCTAGAGCTGAAAAAAAGTCATTCTTTTCCCTTTATTGTGGGCTGATACACAGGACTACACCTGGAGGAGGTGAAAAACCAAAGGAAGAGAAATGACTGATTAGATGGAAACAAATGTGTGTTGCATGTTCTTGGAAAAGCATCCCCCCCAAAAAAACCCCCAAAAACCCAAAAAGGAAAAGCATCCAGTTCTGTTTCAAAGGGAACATCATGGAAAGGAGAGTAATTTGCCTTACTTTAATGGCACTTTTCAAATCCCACCTGCTCCAAAAAGGAGCCAAGTTTCTTTAATTTATTTTCTTGTAAAGTGTTGACAACCAGAGGGTACAGACTCCCAACAATGTAATCTGCTCCCTAATTTTCACTTTCCAACCAGAGAAGCATCAATAGAAAAACAAATAATTTTGTATTTTCTTCTTAGAATATTTTGTGAGAACCAAAACCATTCCTGTGTCCCCCCCCCCACTGCCAGCGTCCCTTATTTTATATATTATCTAGTGGATCACTATTAAATTTAGAAATACGTTAAGCTTTTTGTGCCTTTCTGAGAAATAAGATGAGATATGGAACATTTAATTTTTAAGCTACAAAGGGTTAAAAAATGGATATATCATCTGGAATTAGGTCTTCCAGTAAAGTAAGAGCTTTCATTGAACAGTGATCTAACACTGTAGTCTTTACTCTGAAGTTTTCTGATGAGTTTCTGTAATTAAGCTTGTGAAACATGAAAGTGTGTATCTTGTACCACAATGAGTGTTTTTTTTAGTGTATATTAGTAATATTGAATAATGGGATTTATTTTGGGACATTTGTACATGCATATAACAGATTTTGATTGTTTTCAGCCTAATTGCCCCCTTCTCCCTTTCCTCCTCCCTCTACCTGATTACCTTCCCCGTCTCCGAAAGTCTACCTTCTAGTTTCCTGTCACTCTCCTTTGTTTATTTATACAATGATTTTTTTGTTGTTAAATTCATTTCTCTTTTATCCAGAGAGAATGTGGAATGCAGAGTATGAGGCTCAGGACAGATATGAGTAGAGACAGTGACGGTGCTTTCTGCAAACAGCTTCTGATCCTAGCCAGACATAAGGCACATGCCTGTGAGGTCTGGCCTGTGTACAGAGCTTTCGCTGTCTGTCTGGTGCTGGGTGTCACTGGCCGGCTCAGCACTGAGTTTCAAGGCACAGCCCTTTGCTAATTTCGGTGCTCTGCTCCTCAGTAAGTGAAGACTGATTCCTGCTCTGCCACCTGAGGCCGAGGAAGGGGTGATGTTGGCTGCTCCACAGATGTCTGGATATCACAGTTCCACATTTCAGTCCATGGGCACTGGCCTGCAGAAGTGGCGAATGGGCGCCGTGTGGCACTGCGTTTTAATGTGGTAGCCCTGGCATTGTGTTTTAGGATGGACTTGATTCCTTCTCCTTCTTTTAAGCAGGAGGAGTCAACATGCTGCTTGGAGTTGAAGGAATGGTAATGCGGGCAGTTCTTTCCTTCCTGACATCTGCAGTGTGTCTTTTCTTATTATACTGAAACTAGGTATTATAGTCTCTTTTCTATCCTCTTTAGCTCTTGTGAAGGTGATTCAATGCAATAGCTGCTGCAGTTGGTGTCTATGGGAAGATGATTGCTGGGTGATCTTACTCAGCTCCATCTTGTTTTGCCCATTCAAAATATTCAGTAACAAAAATCCAGATATTCTAGTTGAAAAGGTGAAAAAAAAAAAGCAGTATAAATGGCAGCAGGTGTATGAAAAAATGCTCAAAATCACTAATTTTAGGAAAACACAAATCAAATCCACAATTAGATAATTCCCTCCCTGCAGTAAGTGTGGATATTGTAAATAAACAAACAAAAAACCCCCCAAACCCCCCAGAAAACCCAAATATAACAAATCCTGGTGGTGAGGATGTAGAGCCAAGGGAACCCTTGAATACTCTTTGTGGGAATGTAAATTACTTCAGCCATTGTAGAAAACAGTATGGAAGGCTCTCAAAAAATTAAAACTAGAAGTACCATATGATCCAGTAATCCCATTACTGGGTATTTTTCTAAAGGAAATAAAATCAGTATGTCAGAGACATCTGTACTCTTATGTTTACTACAGCATTATTTACAATAGACAAATGAAGGAAACAACCTAAATGTACACTAACTGACAGATGGACACACACACACACACACACACACACATACACTATTCAGCTATCAAAGAAATCCTGTCACTTGCAACAACACAGATGGAACTGGATATCATTATGTTAAGTGAAATAAACCAGGCACACAACAACAAGTACTGCATGATCTCACTCATGTGAGAAATACTAAAAGGAAGTTGATGTCATAGAACTTGAGAGTAGAATGATGGTAACCAGAGGCTAGGAGAATAGTGAGGAGGGAGGAAGGGGAGAGGCTGACCAATGTGTACTAAGGTATAGTTGCATAGGAGAAAGAAATTTTGGTGTGCTGTTGTATGCAGAGGGACTATCGATAATGCACTGTGCTACTTACCGTACATCTCAAAAAGTTAGAAGAAAGGATTTTGAATGTTTTAGCACAAAACTACAATGAATGCTTTGCAAAGATACTGACTTAGACATTATACAATGCATGCAAGTATCAAAACATCACATAGTACTCCACAAATATGTACCTTTTCGTGTTTTATGTTTCAGTTAAAAATAAATTTAAATTGTAAAAAATTGAATAAAACAAAAAATAAAAAAAAGCATGAAGAAAAGCATGTGTCTACTATAAGGTCCTTACAGTCTTTACGGTGACCTGTCACTACTTTCTAGAAACTATGGGTAGAACATAAAACAACTCTTTTTTACTAGTCTTACATATAGACTGAATCATTGGGCTAATGTCTTAAAACTACAGTGATTTCAGCAAAATTTTACAGGATAATGCTATAATTTTCTATTCCTTTAGAAGTCTAGTATTTCTCAAAGGATATAAATCCCTAACAATTAGATAAGAAAAAGAAGACACAAGTGAGTTTATTATCTTTTGTCTGGATGGTCTCCTCCACCAAACTGTTTTGAATTGCTGTTTTAAAAAGGCATTTGTGTGGCCATCTGTGAGATTAACATCCTTTGTGTTGAGAATAGAAATGGCAAAAAAGTTTAAGTTACCATTTTAGAATTTAGTTACATACATGTGTTGAGAGTTGTGGTGTGTTGTTCTGCCAGATTCCAGCCTGTGTTTTCTGTAAAGGAATCCCACTTACACTTTAATCCCATTTATGTTTCATGAAAGTTCTTGTATATCTGACTATAAACTGAATCATGTTTATTATTTCTTTTACTAGGCTTTTTTGGGTACTCCAATTATTGTATCTACCTCACAGTAACTGTACTTTAGTGAACCTAAATCTTTTTTTGGGGGGCAGTAGTGACAAAGTAAGAGGCTAAATATATAAATTGTCATTTTTATTATTTTCTTATAGATATGTTCAGTCATTAAACTTGGCTCCTGATGGATAGACACTGGGGCTTTCTCACGGTTTTGTCCTGTGCTTATAGAACAGTTGGCCTGAAGTAGGGAATTAACAAATGCTGGTTGAATTACCGGTATCACAGCCCTTAGGGAAGGTGCTACTAAAAGAATTTTTGGTAAAGTTTCAATGAGTCTTGGATAATTATTTTCTAAATTATTTGTTTTTAAATTTGGAAATTTATTAACTGAGTTCCTTTAAAGAAAGATACTCCTATCTGCAGACACACTACTGAGCCTTCCTACTGATTGTTTATGTGGAAAGTTGGATGGGTCCCAACAAATATTCAAAATTACCAGTGTATATGTCAGGATGAGTTAAGAAAACCTAAAAATTTTGAAATTTCATTTAAAGTGGACAAGATCAGACATTGTAATAAAATGCATATGTAATCTGTTTATTTAGAGATCCCCCGCCCCATTTTTGGAAACCAAAGGAAGAGCTCTTTCACTCTTTGGATGAAAAATGCAATCTCAGAGAACCATAACAGATTACAAGACATAAACTTAAAAAATATGGAGACAACTTGGGGAAATTTAAAATGAGAATCAGAGGTACTATCTTTGGAAGAGTTAGAAACACACATATGCATTTCTGTAAAGATTTTGGATGTCTAAACAAAAATGTTACCATTCAATAAAACTATTCTACATGGTAGTAGCCAACTTCCAATTCCCAAACTTAGATAGTCTAAATAGTTTCCCGTATATAAAATATACATAATTAAGTTCAGTTGTCCATAATTACTTCTTGAATTAAATTTTGGATATTTAGAAATCAAGTCCCATTCCCATATTAGGTATTTTCTCTGTGATTAAGGTGTATCTATGTAGCCTCTTGGAAGTTGAAACGCTGAAATTCTGAAACTGTTCTAATGACCTCCATGAGGTTTTGAAGAATATGGAGAATTTCGCTTAAAGGTGGATCACTTTTGTTTCAGATCAACATCTGAACACAGGCTATATTTGGACAGCAGAGAGTACAGTAAACATTTTTATATTACCTGTAATAAGGAAAATGGTAAATATGTATGGTAATACTAGGTTGGGATGAAAGAATAGTTAAAAAGTTAATACATTTTGAGATGATGTCAACTGCAAGGTTATATTTTCATTGTCACCAACATATGAATTCCCTAGATTTTGTTAGCCTCACACTGTGTTTTGATCAGAAACATCTGAGCTATATGGAAGCTGTATTTGTTGGACAACAAATAGATGTAAGTTACGTCTTCATGTTACAGCTTTGTTGATGAGCAGAAGCTGTACTTACTCTCTTTGTGTCTCATTCCCAATAAGAAGCAGCTTATACTTTTACTTTGACTTGATAGATTATTCTGTTTTTGTTTCACGTACCAGTGTGAAGAACATCTGCATCTTCATACCAGAAAGTATTGGTTTGCTTAGTGTGACTTCTGTAAAGCAGCCAGCCTAAGACACTTGGCAGCTTTGCACCCTCCTATTATCTAGATGACCTGGGATTTCTACTTTGACAGATATTAAATTCCTTAACTTTGATCAGTGTTCTTTCAGAAATACTGTTGTGATATTTTCTTTATAACAAAAAGGCAATAAATTGCCATGCTTTATGATCCAAAGCAGATAAAATCCCTTTGAAATAAAAGGCATTTCCTTTGGATTTGTCATTCTCCTAGGAAACCCTGAAGAAAGGTACCAATTATTTCTGACTGTTGGCAAGGGAATTTTGAGCTACTCTCTATTAACATGTTTTTGGTCATTTGTCAGCTTATCTGTATGGTCTACTAAAGCTCAGTGCTAATTAATAAAACTCTGAAGAAGGTGAAAAAAGTATTCACCTAAATTTAACCAAACTAATGTGACACCAAAAGCAGCTGAGAGAAACCTTGCTTTTTTTAGAGACACATTCCTGAAAGAAAATCCCAGATACTGGAGTTAGTGCAGAATTATAAACATGTTTAGGCTCTGTCACCTAAACCTTATGTACTCTGGCCTAAGTATGCTATTAATTGAATGATTGAATGAATCAGAGGTAAAGTTATAAAATGCATATAATGTTTATTTTAGTCCTTTAACTGTGGTACCCCATACATTCAGTGTTTTACCGTGTTATCTTCTATTGGCTTTTTGCTTGATATATTTTTCTTTCACTGTTTTTTTTTTTTTTTTTTTAACCAGCTTTTTTTGTGCCTGTCAAAATCACTTGCCTGAGAACTGGTTTGCTGTTAAATTTTGACAGAGCGATACTGACACGGAGAATATTCTCACACTCTCCACCACCATTTCTAAAAAACACATTACATTGTGTGTGTGTGTGTGTGTGTATACATACCATATACATGTATACATCTGTGTGTATCAGAGAGGGAAAGCCATAGCATTTTTGAAAGTAGTGTGTAAATATCCAGATAGAAGTTTACTATTTCTGACTGATATGTATGATCTTCAGTTAAGTGCTTGGTTAAGAGTTATCATACTGAAAAGTAACTTCTGTCTCTATTGTTGCAAACAGTAGAACTCTAAGGAGATTGTAATGAGGCTGTCTCCTCAATCCAAGTTAGCTCATTATGTCTACAATGCTACAGTCCTCTTCTTAGATGGGATTTATTCTTTATCAGAGCAAACTGTGATGCTGTGTTTAATTGGCTCCATTCTTGTTCTTGGCAGTTATTCATTTTTAGTGCTGCAGTGTACTGTCTGATATTTATAAAGGCTAATTTAAAGGGGTAATGAATGTTCAAATTAAGCTTTGGGAGCACTTTGCTTTTACATCTGTTAAAGGATAAAATATTGATAGGTTAGGAAAAATACATTAAGAAAGCAAGTGCACTTTGGTGTTTGCCTCTTTTACGTGTGGCTCACAAGAGGGCAGCCTGGCTCACTGGTTAGAAGAGCATGTAGGCTTCTTGGCCCTCAGCCTGAAGAAAGAGGAATAAGTTCATTTTTTCAAAAATGTTCACTGTGAAGAAGATACATCTTGGAGATGGGCAGGGACAATAGGGGCTTGGGACTCATCTTTTTGAACAAAGGTATGCTAACACATGGTCTGGGCAGTTCGAGCAAGCTAAGTTTTTGGTGGCATAAGAAAGGTTTTTGGAGGTAATTAGAATATACTTAATCTATAGGGCTATGTAATTTTTGGCAAGTTTCTCTATTTGAACCATTGTATTTTGTCTAATATCTACTTATGAACTTCTTTGTTATAAGATTCTTTGTTACAGCATGTTATAAATTTTAATTTGAAAGACAATATGAGATGTGTATTATGAAATTTCTTAACCATGCTACCTATAACAGTATTGTTGTGGACATTCTAGCCATAGCTTCCAGAAATACTTGGGCTTTTCTGAGAATAATTTCTTCTTATGATTACTATGAATAATGTAACAAATTGTGGTGTCTTCTTTTAGTCGTCTTCTATTAAATAGTTGAGTTTTGGCCCATCTATAAAAAGATGGAATTTCACAGGATGTGCTTCTGTGTAAACTCACCCCACTTTTATGTCCCCCCTCGTATTTAGCTAATGTTCTAAAATTCTACCTACTTATTTTAATTTAATAATCTTAATTTGATTGTCTCTTAAAATCTACTTAAATCATTTTCTGATAAATGATAAACTATAAAAATACAGGTTAGTTAATTTTAAAGGCTATTTTAAACCACAATACTTGTTAGTGATTGTTCCTTGTTTTCCGACGTCACATTTGTTAAGAGGCTAACAGAGAGCCTTTTCAATTAAGGGAGGAGCAGAAAGATGTGGCGATGTGGTGGGAATTCCCAATACTCTGTCTCTTCTTTGCTCTCTTGTAAATGTCCCAGAAAGGCATTTGTATTCATTCCTGTGGAAAGATAGAGGTTCTGGGAGTGTGGAGAAGCATGAGGGAAAGAAGTCTAATAACTAAATAGGAGCATCAGAGAGCAGAGGTGAAGGTTGTTGAGGACTCTAACTGTTAATATCCCTCTTGGTGCTTCTCTTAGAACACATTCAAATACCTCTCTGACAGCTGCTCTAGGGCAGTGATCAGCGGATGATAAATTAATATCCCCAAATTTCCTATATTTTCTTCACTATCATGATTGTTAAAATCAAATTGAGAAAAATCAACAAGAAAATATCATTAAACTCTATTTTTTGCTTAAATATATTATTTGTTCCAAATTTCAAAAAAGCATTGAAATATGAAAGTATATTTTTATTTTTCTGAATAATTGATAAAATTGCTTTGGAACTTTGTTTTGTAATTCTGTTGCAATCTTTCCATATATTTGCCATACTGGAGTAAAGGAGGCATGAAAGGTGTACCTTCTTCTTGCTGGTTATTTTAGGCTATAATCCTCTCACTTTTTATTTCTATAATCACTGCAAGGTGTTGTTGTCCCTCTGTTCCAATAGGATATGCAAATATATTTCATGTTTTCTCAAATTGTATTTCTACAAAGCATAACTATAAAAATAAAAAAAATTGTGAAGATAAACCACCACTCATGTTGATACATAAACTTGAGGTTAATTTTTACCAAGACTTAAAAATAACCACCAGATCTTAGAAGAGAATTAGTTTTTTAAATTGTTGAATTAGTACTTCATTTAACCACAATGAGATTTTTTTCCTAGCCCACAACACTTAAAATGAAGCCTCCACCATGTTTTTGTCTTTGTACAAACACTGAGAACAGCTTGCCAGACTCTTCTCGACCCAACCTGTCTGAGGCTGTAGATGTCAACTTTTATATCTCGCTGTCTGAAATTGCTCTTGTTTTCATTCCTGCTCGAGGAATGTTCTTCCTTGTTCAAAACTTTGAGCTTCTCTCAGTTGCACCAATAAAATCCCTGCGATTTTCAGTAGATTTTAAGCTGAGCTAAAGCCTAGATGAAAATGTAGCCAGCCATCATGTCCTATGTTGGAAATCATCATTAGTGGGGGAGGAACACAGAACCTGTTCTGTTTCATTTTGTTTTTGTTGTTGTTTGTTTTTAGTGGTACTGATGGTTGAACCCAGAGCTTTTTGCACTGAGCTACATCCTCACTTTCCATCTCACTGCTTTTTTCTTTTTTGATACCAGAAATCAAACTCAGGGCCTTGCATTTGCCAGGCAGACTCTGCACCACTGAGCTACATCGTGACCCTCAGCCCTTTTAAAGTTTGCTTTATTTCGGACAGGTTCTTGCTAAGTCACTAAGTTGCCCAGGCTGGGCACGAACTTGAGATCCTCCTGCTTCAGCATCTCAGGTTGCTGGAATTATAGGCATGCACCACCAAACCCTTCCCACAGATTCTTTTTACTGTCTCCATTTAAATACCGTCTGTCAGTGGATTTTTAAATTAATGGCTGATATTAGGTTGTTTAGTATTTTTATTTCTTCTTGATTTATCTTTGGTAATTCTTATGTATCTATGAATTTGTCCATCGGTTCAGTGTTTTCCATCTTATTTGAGTATAGGTTCTTGAAGTAGGTGCTGATGATCTTCTGGATTTCTGCAGAGTCAGTTGTGATTTCACCCTTTTCATTTTTAATTGTGTGGATTTGAGTCGTTTCTTTCCTCTTTGATAAGATTGGCTGGGGGTTGTCAATTTTATTTAATCTTTCAAACAACCACTTCTTTGATTCATTGATCCTTTGTATTGTTTTCTTAGTCTCAGTTACATTAATTTCAGCTCTGATTTTAATAATGGCCTTTCTTGTACAAACTTGGGGCTTGATTTATTCTTCTTTTTTAGAAGTTTGAGGTTCAACGTTAGGTGGTTTATTTGAGCTTGCTCTGTTTTCCTTACATGGGAATTCAATGCTGTGAATTTCCCTTGCAGCACTGCTTTCATTGTATCCCATAAGTTCTGGCATGTTGTATTCGTATTATCATTTAATTGTAGAAACTGCCTAATTTCTTCTTTAATTTCATCTGCGACCCATCTGTTGTTCAGGAGGGTATTATGTAATTTCCATGTGTTTATGTAGTTTTCGTGATTTCTTTTGCGATTGATTTCCAATTTCATTGCATTATGGTCTGATAATATGCATGGGATAATTTACCAACAAAGAAAAGCCCAGGTCCTGATGAATTCACAGCAGAGTTCTACAAGAAATTTAGAGATGATCTAATGCCACTACTCCTCAAACTCTTTAATGAAATTGAAAGGGAAACAATACTCCCGAAATCATTCCTGAAAGCAAGCATTACCCTGATACTAAAACCAGAAAAGGATCCAACCAAAAAAGAGAACTACAGGCCAGTTTCCCTAATGAACATAGATGCAAAAATGCTCAATAAGATACTGGAAAACAGAATACAACAAATCATCAACAGGATTATACAATATGACCAAGTAGGATTCATCCCAGGGATGCAGGGATGGTTTACCATATACAGATCAATGAATGTAATATACTATATCAACAGAGTCAAGGATAAAAAAATCACGTGATTATCTCAATAGATGCAGAAAAAGCATTTGACAAAATCCAACACCCATTCATGATATTAAAAAAAAAAAACCTGTAGAAAACAGGACTAGATGGTCTATATCTCAATCTGATGAAAGCCATCTGTGACAAACCAACAACCAGCATCATGCTATGTGGTCAAAACCCAAAAGCTTTCCATCCAAAATCAGGAACAAGACAAAGCTTTACACTATCATCACTCTTTTTTCAATATAGTTCTGGAAACATTAGCCAGAGCCATTAGACAAGAGAAGGAAATAAAAGGAATAAAGATAGGAAAGCAAGAAGTTAAAATATCATTATTTGTGAATAACATGATACTCTACATAGAAGAACCCAAAAACTCCACCAAAAGACTTCTAGATTTAATAACCAAGTTTAGTCGTGTAGCTGGATACAAAGTCAACACTCAAAAATCAATAGCATTTCTGTATACACATAAACTCACTGAGAGAGAAATTAGGGAAGCCACATTGTTCACAAAAGCATCGAAAAAATAAATATGTAGGAATTAATCTAACAAAGCAAGTAAAAGATCTTTACATTGAAAACTATAGTACTCTAAAAAAAGGAGATTGAGAGGGATATCAGAAAATGGAAAGATATCCCTTGTTCTTGGGTAGGAGGAGCCAACATAGTGAAAATGGGCATACTTCCTAAATTACTATACAGATTTAATGGAATTCCAATCAAAATTCCAATAGCATACTCCACAGAATTAGAGAAAGCAATTATAAAATTCATGTGGAACCAGAAGAGACCAAGAATAGCAAAAACAATTCTGGGCAACAGGGGCAAGGCAGGGGGCACCACTATCCCTGACTTGATATTACACTGTAAAGCTACTGTGATACAAACAGCATTGTACTGCTAAAAAACAGATTTGAGGATCAATGAAACAGGTTAGAAGATGCAGAAACAACCCTAAACACACTGAAATACCTCATCTTCGACAAAGGAGCCAAACACCTTCCCTGGAAGAAAGATAGCCTCTTTAATAAATGGTGCTGGAAAAATTGGCTTTCTGCATGTTAGAGACTAAAATGAGACCCATTGACTTAGTTACTTTTCCTGTTGCTGAAACAAAATACCCAACACCCAAAGTTAAGGGAGGAAAGGTTTATTTGGGTCACAGTTTGTAGATGTTCCAGTTCACAATCAGCTGGATCCAAGGCAGGGTGGGATGGCAGACAGGCAGAAGGCAGCAAGGCAAGCAAGGCGCCCAAACAGCTTCTTTCTGCCCCTTTATTTTATCCAAACTGTCTACCCTTAGGCTGGGTGGCACTCCTACCCTTAATCCCAGCACCCTTAATCCTAATATCACATCCTTGATCCCAGCAGAATTATACAAAACCCATCAGTGGACTAATTAGTAATTACGCACTCTAGATCCAGCCACCTCTGAAAACACACCATCTATGACCACATGAGGCTTTGGGGGGACATCTAGACATGAACCTAACACCCATGTCTCTCACCATGTACTAAACTAGAATCAAAGTGGATCAGATATCTAAACTTTAAAACAGAAACACTAAATTTGCTGGAAGATAGAATAGAAAGAACCCTTGAAGACATATGTGTACGCAAAAACTTTGTGAACAAAACTCAGACTGCATGGGAAGTAGTACAAAGAATCAGTGACTGGGATCACATCCTATTAAAAAACTTTTGCACAGCAAAAGAAATCACCAACAGAATGGGGAAACAATGGGGAAAAATTGTTGCCAGTTGTTCGGCAGACAAAGGTCTAGCATCTAGAATATATACAGAATTCAAAAAAATCAGATCCCTCAATTTAAGGACCCAATCCAAAAATGGGCATCTGAAATAAATAGACACTTCTCAGGTGAAGAAGTACAAATGGCAAATAAATATATGAAAAGTGTTCAACATCACTGGTCATTCAAGAGATGCAAATTAAAACAACTCTAAAATTCTATCTCCAGAAGGAACAGCTATTATCAAGAAATCAATCAATAACAAATACTGGCAGGGCTGTGGGGAAAAAGGGACTTTCTTCCACTGTTGGTGGGAGTGTAGACTGGTCTAAGTACTGTGGAAATCAGTATGGAGATTCCTCAAAAAACTACAACTAGAGATTCCATTTGATCCAGCTACTTCTCCTGGTATCATCCTGGAAGAATTAAAACCATCATACCACAGCGATATATGCACAACCATGTTTATAACAACACAGTTCATAATAGCTAAATCTTGGAAACAACCCAAATACCCAGGAACTGATGAATGGATAAAGAAGATGTGTTTTTATTTTTTTAATACAATGGACTACTACTCTGCCATTAAAAAGGATAAACTTGAAACATCTATAGGTAAATGGATGTTCCTAGAGAACATACTCTTAAGTGAAGTAAATCAGAAACACATGAATACATATTATATTGTTTCTTAGGTATGAGAAACCGTAAGTGTAAATAAGGACAAAAATATATAATAGATATTGTGAAAAAGAAAAAATATTCAAATGGGAAGGAGAACTAGGGAGGGGGAGGGGGAGGGGAAGGAAGGAAGGATAAAAGAAAAAAAGGAGGAAAAAATGGGAAAAATGTAAATAAAGCTGTTGTAAATAAGGAAGGAAGAGGCATCTAAGGGAGGGGTGGGGAAGGAAAAAAAAAACCCAAGATATATCATGTAGAGGTACAAGTTAACTATGATGAACGTGACCATTATGTATATCTAAAACATACGAATAAATCTTGGTTCAAAAAAGAAATACCACCTCATGACCATGCATCAGTTACGCCGATCTTATCTTTAATAGTCTACATTATTGAAGTATCATACTTTAACCCATAAGTATGGACACTTGTTATATGTCTGTTAAAAGAAAAGATTAGGTTTCACAAACAAAAACAAAAATAAAAATCCCTATGTAAGATACATCACAATTTAACACAAAAAGAAAAACCATGCTAGCTGAGCATGTTGGCACATGCCTGTAATTCCAACACTCTGGGAGGCTAAGGCAAGAGGATCACAAATTCAAGCCCAGCTGGACAATTTAGCAAGACCTTGTCTCAGAATGAGGAACAGGGCTGGGACATAGCTCTTGTGCAGGCCTTGGGCATAACCCCTGCTGCTCACAGACACACACTAACAAAAAAAGGAAAAAAACACAAAAACTCTGCTAAGTAAAGTGTGATATAGATTGAGAATTTAAGTATAGGAATATTTTTGTCATTTGCCACTCTAGTACATAAATAAAAAAAACAAAATATATATAAATAGATTCAAGTACAATGTTGTTAAAACTTCACATTCAGAATCTTACTCTTCTAAATCACTTCTGACACATGATCACTTATATTTGTCTTTTTTTTCCATGACAGTGCTGTCCTCTGTATTATCTAAAGTGTTAATGATGCAGCACTTGAAAAAATAAAGTAAAATAAAAATAAAACCAAAAGAGTATTAGTGCCTGAATCTTTCCCAAGCTAAGTGAAAGAACTAAAATGTGTGGTCTTAAATAATACTGCTTTTGTATCTTCCAAAGTGTTTTATGTGCCTCACTTTTCCTATGTGTAAGTAGGAATGTAATATTACCAACTTTGAAGGATTTTTATGAGGAAAAGTTGAATCTAGATGTATAAACTCCTGGGACAGTGCCTGGCATCTGGTCAGTGCTGCACACACGCTTTTAAAATGAGTCAAGAAAGCTTGTTTATCCATTCTCCTTTTAACATTTGGAAACTGTTTTTTATGTGAAATCCCTGCCAGGCTAACAATATTGTCTTGAATAATTCAAAATAGCTAGAAGAGAGGAATTTTCAATGTTCTTTACACAAACAAAAGATGTATGTGATAAACACTTTGATTCAGCTAATACACAAGGTCTACATGTATTGAAGCATCACACTGTCTTATAAATATGTACAATTATTGTGTTCCAATTAAAAACAGAATAGAAAACATTAAGAGAGTCACTATTTTAAAAACCTTTCAGTTCTCAAATGAACTATATTATTATTTTTTTCTGTGTAAGTAGTGAGATGTTGGAAATATACTTTGACTGCTATCAAGCATTTATTTCAGGATCTTAGTATCTGTCATGATTTAGAGAAGGTTGGCAAACTATGGTCTGTGGGCCCAATATAACCATTACTGGTTTTTACAAATAAAAGTTTTATTGGCACCTAGCCACATTCATTTGCTTATATGCTGTCTATGTAAATAGAATTGAGTCATCATGAGAGACCATATATTCTGTGAAGATGAAAATATTAACTATATGACACTTTACAGAAAAACTTTCCTGACCTATGAATTAGAGTATTAGTGCCTGAATCTTTCACAGGCTGAATCTTTTATGTAAACCTCTTGATTTTTTGCCAGATACACTTACCCAGCCATTATTTAATGTTTTCTTTATATAGATTCATTTTGTTTTTAGTTAAGCCTATTTTATTTAAAAGCTTTATATTATTTTAAATGAAAAAATTAGTAAAACATGACGGTAATGGGAGATATTTATGGAAGCAAACAAGCTTACAACAAATTAATTTGGTATTAAATTCTAGCTGAATGTTTTTCCCTGCCAGTGTGAGACCTTCTGTCTTAGGTAACAAAGGAGATTTTCAGCAGTTGGAGAGATGATAAAGATGTTCTTGGCATCAAATTGAAACTTTAATTTTGCTTTAATAAGAGAGATCAGATGAGAATTAAAAAAAGAAAGTATAATTTTCTCATTACAGGTGATTCATGCCATTAAGTGACACTTCTGAGTGCTGCATATAGTAACTTTGAGTATTACCCCTATTCTTTAGTATCTACAGTGATGCACATCGTATACTTTTGAAAGCTATCATCATACAAACCAAGTATTTAGTACATCAAGAGGTTAACGCTAATCAGTATCACAGCTATATAGCCTTTAACAGTTTTATATGGTGTAATTATGCTGACAAGAATTTAAAAAGTGTCCTTAGACCTCTTAAAGTTGAGGAAACAATGTTACTGACCATAGAGAAACTTATTACCCAATGTACAAGTATATCTCATTTATACAATAAAATCCTTGTTTAAACAAAACCAATAGATGTAAATCAAGTTTTAAATGTCAGGACCAAATTTAAAGAGATTCCAAGAATTTTATATGCCTAAGGTCTAAGATGTGATGTATACTGTATAAAAACACAGTACTTGTTAGTTACTTTGTATTCAACTTGTGTAGTCTTAACTCTATAAACTTAACTTTAAAACTTCCTAGCATATTTTGTTTTTTTATTTATTTTTATTTATTTATTTATTTTTTTTACCAAGAACATGTATTGGTACATTGCATACATAATGATCACATTTATCATGATTATTTTGTACCTGTACATGATGTATCTTGGTTCCTCCCTTCCCCATCCATCCCTTCCGTTCCCCTCTTCTTATTTACACTAGGTTTATTTACATTTTTCCATTTTTCTCCTTTGTTTCCCTTTTCCCTTCTTTCCCTTCCCCCTTCTCCCTTTCTAGTTCTCCTCTCTTTTGAATGTTATCTGTCTTTTACCTAATATCTATTATACCTTTTTGTCTTTATGTACACTTATGGTTTCTCATATCAGAGAAACAATTTGATGTGTACTCATGAGTGACTGATTTATTTCACTTCAGAGTATGTTCTCAAGGTGCATCCATTTACCTACAAATGACTCTAGTTTTTCCTTTTTTTGGCAGAGTAGTTCTCCATTGTGTAGGAAAACCACATGTTCTTTAGCCATTCCTTAGTTGTTGGGCATTTGGGTTGTTTCCAAGACTTAGCTATTACAGACTGTGTTGCTATGAACATGGTTGTGCATATATCTCTAGGTATGAGGTTTTCAGTTCTTCTGGGAAGATAACAAGCGGAGGAATAGCTGGGTCAAATGGAACCTCAGTTGTAGTTTTTTGAGGAGTCTCCACACTGATTTCTATAGTGATTGGATTAGTCTACATTCCCACCAACAGTGGAGAAGGGCACCTTTTTCCCTGCAGCCCTGTCAGCACTTGTTGGTTGATTTCTTGAGAATTACTGTTCTTTCTGGAGTGAGATGGAATCTTAGCATTGTTTAGATTTGCATCTCTCGAATGACCAGTGATGTTGAACAGTTCTTCATATGTTTATTTGCCATTTTTATTTTTTCATCTGAGAAATGTTTAGTCATTTTAGATGCCCATTTTTGGATTGGGTCTTTAAATTTGGAGGGTTTGATTTTTTTGAGTTCTTTATATATTCTAGATGTTAGACTCTTGTCTGAGGGACAGACAGCTGACAAAGATTTTTTTTCCCAGTCTGTGGATTTTCGTCCTGCTCTATTGGTGATTTCTTTTGCTGTGCAAAAGCCTTTTCATAGGATGTGGTCCCAAGCACTGATTCTTTGTGTTATTTCCTGTGCAGTGTGGGTTCTGGTCATAAATTTTTTTCCTACCCCTATGTCTTTGAGAGTTCTTTCTATTCTATTCTCTAGTAGATTTAGTGTTTCTGTTTTAATGTTTAGATCTTTGACCTACTTCGATTTTAGTTTAGTACATGGTGAGAGACATGTATCTAGTTTTAGTTTTTGGCATGTGGCCAGCCAATTTTTCCAGCACCATTTATTAAAGAGGCTATCTTTCTTCCAGTGAAGGTGTTTGGCTCCTTTGTCGAAGATGAGGTATTTGAGTTTGGAGTTATTTCTGCATATTCTAGCCTGTTCCACTGGTCCTCAGGTCTGTCTTCATGCCAGTACCATGCTGTTTTTATCACAGTAGGTTTATAATATAGTTTCAGGTCTGGAACTGTGATGCCCCCTGCCTTGCCCAGGGATGGTTCAATATACCCAAATCAATACATGTAATACACCATATCAACAGAGTCAAAGACAAAAATCATACGATCATCTCCATAGATGCAGAAAAAGAATTTGACAAAAATCCAACACCCATTCATGATAAAAACTCTATAGAAATTAGGACTAGATGGCCTGTATCTCAATCTGATAAAAGCCACTCTGACAAACCAATGGCCAGTATCACACTAAATGGTCAGAAATTGAGGAGCTTTCACACTAAAATCTGGAACAAGGCAAGGATGTCCCCTCTCACCACTAATATTCAATATATTTCTGGAAACATTAGCCAGAGCAATTAGACAAGAGAAAGAAATAAAAGGAATAAGGATAGGAAAGGAAGAAATTAAACTATTATTATTTGCAGGTGACATGACACTCTACGTAAAAGACCCCAAAAATTCCACCAAAAGACTTCTAGATTTAATAACTAAATTCAGTTGCTTAGCTGGATACAAAGTCAACACCCAAAAGTCAGTAGCATTTCTATATACAAATAACAAACTCAGTGAGAAAGAAGTAAGAGAAGATACACCTTTCACAATTGCATAAAAAATGAAATACTTAGGAATCTATCTAACAAAGCAAGTAAAAGATCTTTACATTGAAAACTACAGTACTCTAGAAAAGGAAATTGAAAGAGATATCAGAAAATCGAAAGATATACCATGTTCTTGGGTAGGCAGAACCAACATAGTGAAAATGGGCATTCTTCCTAAATTACTATACAGATTTAATGCAATTCCAATCAAAATACCATTAAGATACCTCAGAGAATTAGAAAAATCAATCATGAAATTCATTTGGAACCAAAAGAGACCACGAATAGCAAAAACAATCTTGGGCATAATTTGTTTTTAGATGTGTATACACCTGTAGTGCCGGGTTTACAGGGTGTGTCATAAACTAAGAAGATAGTTGTTCATTTAACCAATCACAAACTGATTGCTGAAAGCATTTTATAGGTAAACATTTAAATAATCCTTTAATTCTTAAGTAACCAAAAGTATAATAATGGAAAACATAAATCATCCTAGTAGAATATTAAAACATTATTTTAAATCTAGTTTTATAAGTTTAACCAAGAGCATTTTAATATGTTAAGAAAATCTTGTTGCTTTAGACCTAGAAAACTTTTATCCTCCTAGTTATAGCCAACTTAATTATATCCATCATAATTTTTAAATAATGTTAGTTGTGGTGGGGCACAATAAAACTCTGGGAAAAGTCAGAGATATTACTCACCAGTGGAGAAAACTGAAGGAAACTGTTTCAGGCAGCTGCTTTTTTAGCTACGGAGGGAGTTTTGTCTGGCAATTTCCCAGGCCCAAGGGCCTCCAAATTGTTTATGTATTTTATTATCTCTAATCAAGGAAAAACTCTCTGAAGTTATTATACTTAGAAAGCAATGAGCATTGCATTTCTAAAACCAACTTTAAAAAAAAACCAAAAAGATAAATGCTATACACATTGCCTCTCAACCTGAACAAAAACATGTTACCAACTTTTTTGCTCTTATCCCAGCAACCAATTTAAATTAGCTCATTGTTAAGTCCTATGAACAAAATCCTCTTGGGCTAATATCATGGGTATCCATTTATCTATAAGCCAATTTAAATAGATTATACACCTGAAAGTTAGTACAGAAACACACATTAACCTAATCATATATAATCTTTAAAAATTTTTTTTTATTTTTAAATGTTATTTTAGTGGTACATTTTAGATATACATAATGATAACATTCATCATAGGGAGTTTGTACCTGTACATGATATATCTTGCTGTTCCTTTTTTTTTTTCCCATTCCCCTCCTCTCCCTTAAACCCTTCCTCCCCTCCTTATTTGTTTCCATTTTTTCCTTCTATTTTGTCTTGTCTGTCTGTTCCTTTCTGTCTCCTCTCTCCCGTGTCCTCCTTCCTATTTGAACAACTTATTCCCTTTTGCAATATAATACATTTTAGTCCTTATGTACACTTTCAGTTTCTCACACCAGGGAAACAGTGTGATATTTAAATATGTTTATCTGATTTATTTCACTTAAGAGTATAGTTTTAAAATGCATCCATTTAGGGGTTGGGGATTTAGCTCAGTGATTAGAGTGCTTGCCTTGCAAGCACAAGGGCCTGAGTTCGATCCCTGGCACCACAAAAAAAAAAAAAAAAAGAATTTAAAAATGCATCCATTTACCTAGAAATATCTCAAGCTTATTGTTCTTTATGGCAGAGTAGTACTCCATTGTATTAAAAAAACCACATCTTCTCTATCCATTCATTGGTTGATGGGCATTTGAGCTGTTTCAAATATTTAGCTATTACAAACTGTGCTGCTATAAACATGGTCTGCATATCGCTGTAGTATGATGCTTTTAATTCTTTTGGGAAGATACCAAGAAGGGGAGTAGCTGGGTCAAATGGAACATAGTCCTAGTTTTTTGAGGAATCTCCACACTGATTTCCACAGTGGTTGCACCAGTCTACATTCCCTCTAACAGTGGAGAAGGGTTCCTTTTTCTCCACAGACCCTCCAGCATTTGTTATTGGCTGATTTGTTGATAATAGCCATTCTTTCTGGAGTGAGATGGACTCTGAGTCAAAATACCAATAGCATACCTCACAAAATCAGAAAAAAAATCCTAAAATTCATTTGGAACCAGAAGAAACCTAGAATAGCAAAAGAAATTCTCCCAATACAATCCTTGACCTGAAATTACATTACAAAGCTACTGTAATAAAAACAGTATGGCACCAGCAAAAAACAAACAAACAAACAAAAAAACAAACAAAAAAAACAGACCCAAGGATCAGTGGAACAGATTAGAAGATGCAGAAACAAGTTCAAACACTCTTAGTCACCTTAACTTTGACAAAGGGTCCAAACACCTTCAGTGGAAGAAAGATATTCTCTTTAATAAACAGTGCTGGAAAAACTGGCTTTCCACATGCCAAAGATTAAAACTAGATCCATATCTCTCACCCTGCACTAAGCTAAAATCAAAATGGATTGAATATTTAAATATTAAAATAGAAACACTAAATCTGCTGGAAGATAGAATAGGTAGAACTCTTGAAGACATAGGTGTAGGCAAAGACTTTATGAACAAACCCCAGTGGCCCAGGAAATATCAGAAAGAATCAACAGCTGGGATCTAATCTTATTAAAAAGCTTTTGCATAGCAAAAGAAACCTCCAACAGAGTGAAGAGACAACCCATTTTTGCCAGCTGTTCTTCTGACAAAGGACTAATATCTATAATATATAAAGAACTAAAAAAAATCAGACCCCTGAAATTTAAAGACCCAGTCCAAAAATGGGCATCTGAAGTGAATAGACACTTCTCAGATGAAAAAGTAGAAATGGCAGATAAACATATGAAAAAATGTTCAACATCACTGGTCATTTGAGAGATGTCTAAACATATATAATCTTTGTGTTACCAAACCATAAAGTTTTCACCTGTAAGCCTCATGAAAGCCTAGAGCCTACCATCCCCAGCTTGTAATATTTTAAGAGAGTTTGGCTACATAATATTTTTAATGGAAATCCCTAACAAAGCCAGATGTGTATAAGGGTAAAAAATATGAGCTTGAAAATATTTTTTAATGAAGCAGCTGCAAGTACATTAACCAATTACTAAAACAGTTTAACAGGCAGATGAACAGACAAGGAAACACATAGAATATATAAAACAATCATGTTTAGTTGGTGTGCACTCTTAGTTGTATTGACCATGCTGAATTATAATAATATTTTATAGTTTTAGGTTTATAATTATAAATACACTAGTCAGGACTTTCCATAGGGGAAATCATAACACTTTATAGGTAAGTCATAAGAGAAATTTCTTGTAATAAGTCAAAAAGAGGAAAGGGCATTAGTGTCAGAGCTTGGAGTTGAGAAGAGTGGATTGTCAAAGGATTTAGGAGGGCACATGTGGCAGCCCTCCATTAAGGGACCAAGGTTCCTGATCTAGGAGCCCATCTTGAAGCCAGGAAGTGTTGTACAGGAAAATGAAACAATTTTTCTCGAGAGTCTGAGGATCAGATGAAAACCAGTTCTTAAGAATATAGCTCAGAGGTAAGTCAGGGGGAATTTAAGACATGAGACTCATCGTAGGTCCTATGGAGATGCTACATCTACCCAAAAAATGTTGCTTAGGGTGACAGAGCTCCTGTCCCAGGGGGACACACAAATTGAGTGCCTCTTTTGGGGCATCTCCCAAACAAAGGAGATCTTCAATCAATGAAAATGAAGACCAGTTTCACTCTGGGGCCAACCGTGTTGCTGGGGTCACCTGTCCAATTGATCAAGTTGTACCAGATAAGTGGGCAAGACAACTAACAAGAGACACTCATGAGGCAAACACTGAATGGTCACAGGGAGAAGGGAATTCATCATCCTGGAAAGATGGAAAACCTGGTCACTTGAGAATCTTCTGTGTGAGGAAATCTATCAGTTTTGGCAGGCCTTCTAAAATAGAAACAGCTGTCATTCCTACAAACCAAATCCCTTGTCTCATGAAGTTGAAGAATGAAATCATGGACAGAAAGGAGATTAAAAAGAAAGTGTTTATTGGGAATACTGTATGAGAAGAAAATTAGCTCCAGATGGGTTTCCAGGAGTCCCTAGTGGGTCATTAGAGTGCTTCCTTTTTCTTGGTCTTATATAGATAAGACGAAAGCGGGAACTTGTTTAGTTATCTAGGGATCACTTATCACAGGTAGCTCTGTGGGTTTAGAATAACTAATTGGGGTTTAGGTTTTGTAGGGTGGTCTAAAGGAAATCAGTTACTCAGAAACTCAGAACTGATCTCAAGTTTTCTAAAAGCACAGTTGGTGACCAAGCCTGTATTCCTCATTCTCAATCACTGCCTCAGGATAAAAGTTGCCATTTATCAGCTGTGAACATTGAGCAAGTACTGTAATCAGCTTCTCTCTGCCTTAGCCTTCCCATCTGTGTGAAGGGAAGAGAGTATAATCTATTTCAGAAGTGGTTGTGAGAACCATTTGTGCTTGCAGAGCTTTTAGAAGAGTGCGTGAGGAGGAGTAAGCTCTAGATATGTCTTAGCTCCCATTAGCTGGTGTTACCATCACTGTTAAACAAGTGTTTCTGAAAATGTAAAGGGCCAGGGCCAAAGATAGAGTCAACTGGATCCAAAGAAAGTAGCACATACTCCTATTAAGAGCTAATTCAAGCCATGCAGCTAGTTAAACTTAAAAATGTAAAAGAAAACACAAGGGAAAGGCTAAAGAATTAGGATAAGGATAGGAAGGTAAGAACCCTTCTTCCCAGGAAAGAAACTTCATAGGTAGAATATGCTGTTAGTTAACAATCTCTCCTTAGCTCCAGACTGGACTTTGAAACACACACACACCCACACAGAAACACATTTTTTTGGTGCTGGGGATGAACTCAGGGCCTTGCACTTGCAAGGCAAGTGCTCTACCATTTGAGCTAAATCCCCAACTCCATGGGGTTTGAAAAACAGAAATTCAGGGTAATCAGTTTCCTTTGAACTCAGTTTCTTTATTATGGACCAGACTAAGTTTATTTTCTTAAATCCAAACTTGAACTTTGAAGTGTCAGTTCTGAGGAAGTACTGTTAATAGTTCTAACAATACAGATATTTTGAAACAACAAACAATGCAAACCTTGAAATCAAGTAGACTCCTTTGTGTGAGTCCATTGGGTGGACTATAATGAGAAAAAAAGAGACTAGACATACAGCACACGAACCAGTGGAAATGGCATTTTTACTCCTAAGTAGCTAAATATGAGTCAGGTGAAAGTATCTCCCTTCAGTCTGGCTTTTGAGCTACATTTGATTCCTGGCTCTGTCTCTGAATGGTTTAGGTTGCTTAATTTGTCTAAGTCTCAGTTTTCCATAATTAAGCAGAGATAAAGATTCCTACTCTGTTAGAACCAGTAAAATGAGACAACATATATACAGTAAAGGATGTCAAGGACATGGTTCTCCTAACAAATGTTAGCTATCTTCCTTCTCTGTTTGGCTTCTTTAACACACAGTGGGGAAAGAAAGCCCAAAGCATTTGGGGCTGAAACATACAGATGGAGTGTTTACCTTGCACCAGGTGTGACAATTCTCTTTGCAATGTGGAAGCAGTATTTGTGACTTTTTGCCACTAAACACTAAATTTGATTATAATTCAAGTGCATTGCAAATAAACTCCAGTCCTATGCAGACATCACATAAATCAGTAAGTGGGAGAGGACTCCAGCGACAAGGGACTGAAACTGGCATTTACTTGGCCTGTGCCATAATCTGGGTCTTAAGTGTCCCTCTGAGGAGGGAAAGGCTTGGTTCCTAGCGTATATTGCTATTGGGAGGTTGTGGAAGAGGGGAGGCTTGGTCACTGGGGGCTGTGTTCTTGCAGGAGATAGTGAAACCCCAACCCTTCCTTTTTTTCTCTTTCACTTTCCTGTCAAAAAGCACTTTGGTGGCAAGTGCAAGCCCCTGAGTTTGATTCCCAGCACCTGCTCCTTCCCCCAAAAAGTGTTTCCGGCATGAGGTTCTCTCACCGCCAGACCAAAGCAAAAGGGCCAATTGGTCATGGACGGAAATGTCTAAAACTGTGAGCTAAAATACAACTTTTCTCTTTATAAATTGGTTTATCTCAAGTACTTGTTATAGTGACAGGTGACTAATATATCCTGTGACCTTGGATAAGATGAATTTCTGTGCCTCAGTTTCATTATCCATAAAATGGCGATAATAAGAGTACATGACTCAGAGGAGTAGGGAAATTTATGCTTTAATTTTATAGATTTATGATACTGCCTGACACATATAAGCACTCTATATGTATTATTACATAAAATACTTTGACATCTCTGAAAAATGTCAATGAAGCAATAATTTCAACATGTCTTGAAGTTGTTGGTAAATGTTTTATTATTATGCCACAAATCCTCAATATAGGCGCTCTTAAAAGATAAGAAAGGCTGGATTCAACTGCTCTCTTTAGTTCTTGCCCCTCATGAAATGAATGATATGTTAGCTTGTTGTCAAGGTAATAGGATTTAAGATGGTTTTATAAAATGAGAATAGTATCATTTAAAAATATGCCAGGAAATGCTTTAGAAAAGGAGGTCTCTTAATGACAGACTTTATTTGCTTTATTGAACCAAAAAGTGTCTAAATCTCACTGAAGGCAGAGAATTGATTGCTTTCTGGTTCATTTAGCTTATTGAAAGCGCCCTGTATTTTCAAACAAGAGCTTGGCATTTTATATCTCCACAATAATGGGGCAGAACTTTTGAAAGTGAAAATATGCATCATTAATTTTAAGGAAAAATATGCTTATTCTCCTCTCCCAAGAAAAGAGGAGTGTATCAGAAAAGAGCAAGGTATATGATGTGTTTTGCATGTTTATTGCTGTTTTCCTGTTAATTTAATACACATACTGGTTGGTTAATCTGATAAGTATATATTGAAGAAAATCTGTTGGCTTACTCTAAATGTGTGTAGCCTGCTTGAAACCATCATTGAACTCTATTTTCTTTGTGCCACCTGCTCCAGATTCAAAGTTCAGGGCAGAGGTGTAGGGGCTGAGCCTGAGCAGTGCCTGTGCCCTGGCCACAGGGGAGGGAGTAGAACTGTGTTTTCTCCCTTAGTTGCCACAGTGAGTGTGTGGGAACTTGCTTCCTATCAAGTCTCACACAATAGGATCTCCTTCTAGTTAGGCTGGAGGATACTGGATAGAAAATTAACAATATATATTGTAGAATGTAGAAAAAATAACCTGCAAAAAATAAAAGAATGGCACCAAACAGTTTTATATATGTGTTGTATGTATGGTGGACTCTACCTGTATTAGAAGTCAGGAGGTTGGATTGCAATTAATATCTTATTAGAAATGGGTGTCCTCCTGGATGTTTTAGAAGTACATCTGCATCTCCTTTAAGGTAATTTAATGCCTCTGGTAGGCAAAGTATCTGTCTCCTTTTACTCAATGGGAGGAAGGTAGGGAGAAAATAGGTTTTCTTCCTTACCACTAGATCCCCCTGAAAGTATTGTTTGCTTTTCCAAGTCTGGTTCTTACACTGACTGGGTATGATAGCACAGCTGGTTCTGCTAACCTGTTCTCTCAAAGAGCTCTGTTAGCAGATGTCCTTCATCACTGATTACTGCTTAGTTTAGAATGTGTTGTAGATAGCATTTTTTTGTCCTCAACTTGGAGTCTTAGTCCTAATTCCCAGAAAATAGGAAAAATCCCCAATAATTTACAAAGGAATAAGTGAAACATAAGACATGAAAAGACAGAATAGAAGAAATTCATCTTGAAATAAAAGAATCTGTAGAAGAAGGACACCATATATACTGGGGGAAAGATGGTAGATTTGGACCAATATCAAACCATACTGTATAGATGTCATGTAGTTTCAAAGATCTAGAAAAGAGTCTTGGGACAAAATAATAAATTAACACATTTAGAAAACATTAGACATAGTAGAAGCTTTCAACGAAAGCATCGTGAAACAACAGCATATATCTGAGAGGAAAAGATGATTTTTAAATTCTACCAAAGACAAAATTCACAGATATATATTGTCAAACATTTATCAGGGAATAGAGGACAAATTAAACCTGAAATAAAAATACCTGGAGAAAAAAAGGTACTCAGCAAGTGAATTACAATAGAGAGCTCAGAAACAAGGAAACTGGTATTGGAAGACTGGTGGTGGATATTACGTTTATTTAAAAATTATGAGCCAGTAATTATGGGAATTGTGGTTAAAGTGCAAAGTCTAAGTGTTATAAGTGCAGAAATGTAAAAATAATAGTCTAGAAAGCAAAATAATGAGAGATAAAGAGAAAAAGCGAGGTAAAAGGAAATGTAAACGTGCTTCCTTTAGCAAGGAGTCAGAAATATATTCTAAAGGGAAAATTTAAAAAGTATAGTTTAAGGTATTATTTAAAGCTTTTCTCATAAAAGAGGGCACAGAAAAACATTGTAAAAAACAGAAAAAATAAAATACTAAAATGAGAAAATATAAAGAGTCAGAAAGCAGAATAAAGCATATCCGTTTTTAAAAAGAGGGTAAATAAGTTACATGTAACAAGAGAAAGGTTTTCCAATTTATTTATTTTATTTTTTATTTTTTATTATTTTTATTTTGCCTTTTATTTTTTCTTTTATTTATTTATTTTATTTCCCAATTTATTTATTTCCATGCGAACAGGGATTTTTGCATTTTTCTCATGGTGGTATCTGTAATGTCTAGAACAAAACAAAGTCAAATTGAAAATGAAAAGACTATTTGGCTCATAAAAGGAAAAAGTGAGTGGAACAATGGGAACTATGGAGTCTCTGGCTTTGTTTTCTATGAAAGTCCCTAGTCTGCATCCTAATTTGTGGGGCTTATTCTCAGACTTTTTTCCTCATTGTCTTAAGAGTTGCCAAAAGCAACTACAGAAATGTGATTCTTCATTCAAAGTTACCATTCTTTCCCTTTCCCAATCTCAAAAAGTTTCCTAGTCACAGTGGAAAGACAAATAGGATTGCCTCTGATTGATGTCAGATAGGAGGTCTCAATGTGCGAACCACAGATCTCCTGGAATCCCTAAAGCTCTTTCATGAGGTCTGCAAGGTCGAAGTTATGTCCTTAATAATACCAAGAAGTTAGTTTGCTTTTTCACTGTATTCACATTAGCCACTGCGATACAAAAATTCATGATGCCTGCTCTGGTTTAGATTTGAAATATACCCCCAGATTCCTAGGTGTGTGGAAAGTGGTTGGGGTTGTTATATCTGCCAGTGGATTCACCCATCGAAGAGTTCAGTAGCTGTATGTGCTGTCAGGAGATGGGTGTGGCTGGAGAAGGGTCACTGGGAATAAGACTTGCAAAAGTACATTCTTGTCCCTGGCTCCTTCCTTCTCTCTCAGCTTCATGGTTGCCATGGATCGAGCACCTTTTCCTCTGCCATTTCTCTCTGCCATCTTGTTCTTGTCTTGGAGTCAGCTGACCATGAACTGAAACCATGAACCAAAATAAATCTCCCCTCCTTTAAAATGCAGGTACCGTACTGAGTATTCTATATCATTGTATTCTTCACCATGCACAGTCAAAACATGTCAGCATGTCAGTTGCACTAAGAATGTCAGAGACAAAGCAGTAAAAACTATTAGTTTCATTAACTCTTTACCCTTAAATCTATGTCTATTTTATGTTTTGCATGAATTGGTAATAAGCACATAGTGGCTATGTAATATCTAGGAGCGCCAAGATTGTCCTGAGGAAAACACTTCGCAATTGTTTGAGATGCACCTGACTAGTTGGTTTTTCAAGTAACATCATTTTATTTCAAAGAACCACTGGCTAAATGAGATTTTTTTTCAATTTTTATTTTTTTGTCACTGTATGTTTGCAGCACATGCTTGTGTAGTGGTATGCAACTAATCACAGCATTCAGGAAGCTGATGCAAGCAGATCAAAAATTAATGATCAGCAGAGGCCACATAGTGAAATCCTTTCTCAGAAAGGAAAATATCCATGCTATTTATAATTAACCTTTTCATTGTGAGATTTACTATTATCCCCTTTTTTGTTACTTCCTGTCTTATTCAACTTTTCTAGTGTATTGATTCTTGTTTCATTAATTATTGATTGTATTTTTGATTAAGTGTTTTGCTAAATGTGTTTATTAAAACCTGTTAAAAAAAGAGCCACTGACAGACAAATGGCTGCTATTTAGTTCTGGGTATTTGATAGACATTTTCTTGAAAATAAATGCAGTGAAGCTGTCACTTCTAGGAAACCACTGAATAGTTTTTTGTCATAGTAGGAATTGAAACTTACAGACAAAAGTTCAAATTTTGGAAAACTTCTGTCTGTCATCATAGGCTTAATAGCTAGCGTCCCAGTATTAAAAAACTTTTCTGGTTATATTGATGGTGATATTACCAAATACGACTTTCTTTGGAGATTGTATAATGAAATGTGTTCTGATTTAGAAGACTTGCAAACTTGTAGAACCAGTATTTTCCAAATGACCAATGCAGGATGCTACAGAATCATGCTTGATAAATGATTCATTCACACTACAAAACAGAGCAATACATTTTAATGTAATAAAGTGTTTAAGATGTATAAAATGTTGATTAACATGGTTTCAGATTTTATATTGTAACTAACATTTAAGATGTCAATTGTTCCCAGAAGAATTAAAATCATCATACCACAAGGACATATGTACCACCATGTTCATAGCAACACAATTTGTAATAGCTAAGTCTTGGAAACAACCTAAATGCCCAACAACCAACGAATGGCTAAAGAAAATGTGGTTTTTCTACACAATGGAGTACTACACTGCCATAAAAAAGGATAAACTAGAGTCATTCATATATA
>PVJO010003679.1:0-119645 GCA_004026905.1 Hystrix cristata | reverse complement strand
GGCAAATAATATCACCAAAAAAATAGGAATTCACCAAACGATTCATCAGTTGTCCTCTGACAATTTTGTACATCCTGAATTTAGCTGGGCAAATTCTAAATGGCACTAAACTTTATAATGAAGGGCAGGTCTTAGAATTAGAAAAAGGTACTATTATAAAGAAGAATAAAAGGTCACTACAGTAGATAAATCCAGCTGCTCATACCTTAACCAAGTGATCCAATAAAGGGACAAATTGCCATCACTTTCCTTTCCCTTTAGAAGGCACCAGCATTCCTGCCAGAGATGCATGATAGGGAACTAGTCACGAGGAAACAAACCCAAATACAGGACAGAGTGACGCTCAGGTAGCTTGTCTGGACTCAAAAAAAATGCCACTATCTTCAATGGCAGAAAGCAGGACTGTTCAAAATTGAAGGTGGTTGAAGAGATAACTAGCGGTGGTGTTTGATTCTTTTTAAGTTACTAACTTTGTGTATTTGCACATCTTAGAAAAGTAGTAGTTGCTAACAAGTCTAACAATCATTTTCCTGCTCTCCTCAAATTACAGCATGAAAGCAGCATGCCTTGAGCTATTGCAGAAATCTTGTCAAGTAGGTCATTAAATAATTTGGAGAAAATAGAAGCAAAGAGACGGGTGCTCACTTATGCTATAACCTGGTCTCATGTTGTGCTCTGTTCCCAGTTGCAATTTTGTTGTTTTGTGGTACTAGGATTGAATCTAAGGCCTTACCACTGAGCTACATCCCCAGGCCTTTTTTTGTGTATGTTTTTTATTGTTGTTTTGGTATTTTATTTGTTTTTTTGAGACAGGGTCTCACTATGTATCTCAGGCTGGCCTCAGACTCGAAGTGATCCTCCTGCCTCAGCCTCACAAGTGGCTGGAATTGTGGGCATGTGCCACAGTAACTGACTCTGTGGTATTTTTAACCAAGTACATTTAACTGTGCTTATCTTTTTATCTCTGTGGTACATTATAAGCGTCACAAGGACCAGGATGGCATTTTAGCTTTTTTTTTTTTTTTTTTTTTTGTGTGTGTGTGTGCCAGGGATTGAACTCAGGGCCTTATGCTTGCAAGGCAAGCACTGTAACCACTGAGCTAAATCCCCAGCCCCATTTTAGTCATTTTTATTTTTTATTTTTTTGTTTTTTTGAAACACAGTGTCATTGCTTCTTGGCCTTTTGGCTAAGATGAAGTGAGACAGGGTCTTGCTGTGTAGTTCAGGCTGGCCTCAGACTCAAGGTGATTCTCCTGCCTTAAGCTCCTGAGCACTGGGATTGCAGCTGCATGCCACCATGCCCAGCTCACAGCAATTTTTTTTTTCTTTTTGGGGGGTGCCGGGGATCAAACTCAGGGCCTTGCGCTTGCTAGGCATGCACTCTACCACTTGAGCTAAATCCCCAACCCCTCAGAGCAATTTTTTTATTTGTTCATTTTAATCAAATAAATTGAAGTGACCTTGCAAGGATAAAGTTTTTGTTTTGTTTTTGTGGTGCTGTGATACTAGGCAGGTGGTCTACCAGTAAACTAGCCCCAGGCCAGGAAGAATTTTAACAGGCAAATTTACTAAACAGGAAAATAACAGTGAGAATTTTTCTTTTTTCCTTTTTGTAGTGCTGGAGACCAAACCTAGAGCCTCACACTTGCTACCACTGAGCTACAGCCTCAGCCCATAATTTTTTGATGTGACTTTATCAAAACACTAAAGCAGTTCTCACACAAAGAGAGAAATCACAGCTGAGAAAACTAAAGGAATTTTCTTAAATTAACCACAATCCTTTTGAAAATATACAATCTGTCCAGCTACTAGCTAATCTCAGAAGGGACAAGACTTTCCCCTCCAGTCCCCCCGTCTCTTAGAGTGAATCAGATATAATCATGATTGTGTCAAAAGTTCAAAAGGGAAAGTGGAAGGTAAAATGAGCTGAATTGGCATCCTTCCCTCGACATTGTACCTGTAAGCTTGATATGTTGTTTCAGAGATTAACTTTATAGACTTCCGTGCCCAGAAGTATGAAAATTCTTAGGGAACTCTTTTCACAAGCTTGATCTTAACATATTGAATAAAGAGAGCAGTTAATCCCTTTTGTAAAGTAATTTGAGAAGAGGGAATTCAAAATGTAAAATCTCACCTGCAGAAAATACTCAACTCTGTAAAGGCCTTTCTATCTTTAGACACTTACAAAGACTTAATATTTTAATGCGGAAGGGTGAGCTTGGCTAAAAAGCCAATGGGTGAAATTAGAGAGAAATAATCCAGTGCTTTCTTTCTGGGAATCATCATCCTGCTCTCCAGGGGACCTGATTTTACTCCCTGTGAGGAATGAGAATGCCCCTCTGTATAACAAGCCAGGAGCTCTAAATATAAGCTTGACTTTTAGTATAATAAGAGTCTTGTTAGGTGCAATTTTGCTCTTAGTCATTAATACAATGAACAAATGTTGTGGTTACCTGGGAAAGAAAATTCAAGTGCTTTTAAACCTCTCGTGAGATTTGGTTTCGTGCTTGAAATCTATACGCTGTTATGCCCCACAGCATCTGTAGACGGTTCCAGGCTCTCGATATACAACATAGAGAGGCTAACACACTTGGGGAAAAGTGGATGCCACTACAAAGTGGACTTAAGTCTGGGTAAAAGCTTTTCTTTTGCTGAATGACATGTTCAAGTTAGTAGCACTAACTTTAACAAGTAAGTAGAATTTTCTTAGGAGTGAATTTTACATGATGTCTCTGTATGCAGAGTAGGAAATTAATCTTTCCTTCCCATGGCACTTAACATTTCTTCTTTTCAGTTATAAATCAGCTTACAGTAAAGACTGATTTAAAGACAAAACAATCTAAGGGAATGTATCGTAGTAAATAGCATTTTTGGTAGAATATGGCATTTATTACATTAAATTTTTTTTGTCTTTACACACTTTGATGTGCACATTTTAAAATCTATTTTTTTAGCAGAACAAATATTTATAACCTTTTGTAAACAATCATATGCACTTTGTAACTTTGGTTACATTATTTTCCTGTGGATTTACAGCAAACCCTATGTAAAGTCAAAGGGTAAATAAGAGAGTGAAGATGAATAAGGTGGAAGTTTGGGGTGGTGGTTCGAGACAGGGTCTCGCTTTGTACTGTAGGCTGGCCTTGAACTCAGTATGTACCCCAGGCAGGTCTTGATCTTGTGGTGATCCTCCTGCCTCAGCCTCTCAATTGCTACTGGGATCACAGGTGTGTACCACCTTGCCCGACTGGACAATTTTTTAAAGGTGTCAAATTACAGCCCTCAGTACAAAGATATATAACTATCCATGCCATAAAATTTACAGACTACAGAGCATTTATTCATAATTTTAAATATACCATAAAACACATTTATAAAAAAAAATCAACATTAATTTTTATTATAAACCAGTAAAGTAAGAGAAATATTTATTAAAACATCTAAAATTTCAGAAAATATTGCATCCAAGGTAAGAATTTTAAAGTAAACAAAGCTGGCGTGGTAGCACACGCCAGTAATTCCAGCACTGTGGAGGAGGCTGACTCAGGATCACCACGAGTTCAAGGCTGGCCTAAATTAGAGCAAGACCATGTATCAAAAAACCAATGAATGAATGAATAAATATAAACAAAACTATCATTTAGAAGGACTAAAAGATAAATAGAGGACTGTGTCACATCTTGATATTTTGAAGTAGCTTCTGCAGATGTGGCTCGATAAGCTGTTGAACACTTCTGTAGCCAGGACTACAGCTAAATCCATGGAAGTAGACCCAGAGTCGGTTTCAGTATTTGGGTGAGCTCCATTTTCTAAGAGCAACTTAGGAAGACATCCCCATGTACAGCATAAAGCAAATGTGTCTCTCCGTTCCAGGCACATTCATTTACATCCACTCCCCAGTCCAGCAGCATTTGGACGATATGTGTGTAGCCTTTAGGCCAGGGACAGTGTGCTTTCTCTACCTTTTCCTAAAAGTTGAGGGTCAGCACCATTCTACAGTAGAGACTATCACAGCGGTATACCTGCTCGTGTGCTGCAGCCCACATCGCAGTAGCAACTCCTTTATCCGCGTGCTGGATCACACTTTCCTGTTCGATGGGAGTAGCTAGGTGGAGCATTTCTCTCCAACCTGCCGACTGGTGAACAAAGGATTTGCTAGCAGAGCATGGTGTAGACCCCATTTCCTCTGTGTTTGCTGGTTAAAATAATTGACTGTTCATGGGTGAGAAATGCTTTGCTGTACAGGGGATATAGACCTGCCTGACTCAAATCCAGGAGAAAGAGATGTGTGGATATTGCATTCAGCTTTAAATAGAGCAGTTGCTACCTCCAGGTCAGAGTTAACTTGATACCTTCTTCTTTTAAGGATTTCACAAATTGGGAATTCTGTCACATGGGTTGGGCAATATGAATTCCGTTCCCTGGCAGTGCCCTGAACTGATCGTCCTTCTGAATTTGGATCCAGTGGCTGTTCTCTTTTACTGTCTGGCCTGCTGGAGATATTAACAGTGCTGGGTCACACTTCCACTATCAGCTGGGCTCCGGTATCCAGATTTGATGATGTAGCGTGATTTCAGTAGTTTGAATAATTAAAGTATTTCTCTGTGGTTTGCTCTTGGTATTACAAGAGCAGCATTTAGTGTATTGTTAGAATTTAGATTTTAAAAAATAGGCAGCAGATATCTTGGCATCCCCAAACAGGAGCCTGCTGGTGGGGAGCCTTGTATTTCCAGGTGGGGACTCACTCCCTCATGGCGAGCAGGTCCTGGAGAGTCTGTGGGGATGGTGTGCTGTGCTGTTTGCTGAGCTGGCCAGCAGTCAGGTTAGCCTTTTCTCACCCCTGCTCCACTCACATTTTTACTGGAATAACAAGAAAAATATACTCACACACATCTGTATATGTATGTATGTGTATATATTGTGTGTATATATATTGTGTGTATATACCTGTGTATGTATATGTGATATTATGTGTTGTATATACAATGTACACGCATACATATATGGATGTAAAGAACCTCAGGCAGAATGACACCCAAAACACACAGCAAAGATGCATTTTAAAGTTGTATTTAGTGTAAACAGCACACCTTTTTAGGAAGCAGCAAGGTTTTGTTAAAATGTCTTAATTAGCTGCATGATTTCGTGAAGGTAACCAGACTTATTGTACTATCAGTTTTACAAACATAGGTTCCTCTCCCCTTTAACATCTCCTTAATTAATGTGCTTCAACTCAAGTGTGACGACTTTTTTTATTTTAGACAAATCTTCCTATTTTCAAGCTAAAGGAATCTACTGTTAGAAGAAGATACAGTGACTTTGAATGGCTAAGAAGTGAATTAGAGAGAGAGAGCAAGGTAAGAATGGTCTGTAATGCGACTTTAATTTTCAGGTTCTCACATTTTATTTTTCATTAGTGTATGTTTGCAACACATAATAATTACATTCATTTTGGAGACTTGATACATATACGTCATTTTTACTCCTCCTTTCTCCCCCATGAGTCTTCCCTCTCCCTTTTTCCCTGTATCTCTTTCCTGTCTCCACAGAGGCTGCCTCCCTGTTTTCCTACCATTTCTCCTTTAGTTTCCTCTATTTCTATTTTGGGTTTCATTTTACTTATTTCATTAATTTTATTTATTTCATTTCATTTTCTTTTCTGTTTTTTTTGTTTTGTTTTGTTTTTGTTTTTCCTCCACTATGTAGCCCAGGCTGGCCTTGATCTCCAAGCGATCCTCCTGCCTCCAAGTGCTGGGATAATAGGCATGCTCCACCATGCCCAGCTGGGTTTCCATGTTAGAAAAACTAGTTTGGGTTTTAGGCTTCTCATATTAGAAAAACTATGTGGCGTTTAACCTTTGTGTCTGATTTGTTTCACTTAGCCTCAAGATCTATTTTCCTACAGATGATTCAAACATATCCTTTATGGCTAAGTAGTACTCCATGGTGTATGTATACTACATTTTCTTTAGCCATTCATCTTTAATGTAATGCACTTTAAAGCAAAACATGCTTTAACATTCAAGACCGCTCAGAACAAAATTTTTTAAGTGGTTAAAAGCAAATAGGATTTTTTCCCAAATAGTTCGATCTCATGTTATTTCATGGAAGGTAGAGGAAGAATCTTTGTAATTTTTCTTTAAAACTCTTTCTTTTATCTGCTTTAGTGGCCCACTTGAGATGTTTGCTTACACACATTTGAGTAACACTTCTTAGAACCTTCTTGCTCTTCCATCCTTCCTTTCCCTTACCCTGTTTCACCTTCCTCACTCCACGTCCTTTGCCAAGTTTCTCTTCTTTGCACCAAAGAAACCCAAAAAAACCCCCAAAAAATAAAAAACCCAAAACAGCGCCAAAAAAACCCAAAACAAAATTTAAAAATGTTTTTTCATCATCACATATATAGCAGAAGTTTCATTAAAAAATAATCTTGGGGCTGGGGATTTAGCTCAGTGATTAGAGTGCTTGCCTTGCAAGCACAAGGGCCTGAGTTCGAGCCCCAGCACCACCAAAAAAAAAAAAAAAAAATCTTTCTTTGTGCAATATGCTGGTATTATTCAAATTAGCTTTTTTGGAGGGAGGGTGCTGGGAATCAAACTCAGGGCCTTGTACTTGCTAGGCAGGTGCTCTACCACTGAGCTGAATCCCCAGCCCCATCAGATTAGCTTTTTAAGTGGTAGCCACAATCCACTTATGGGTTGCTACCTACATATGAGAAACAGTGACATACCTAGGTAAGAATTGTCTTCTAGGGGGAAAAAATGGTGGCTTTTGCAGCAAGATAGATTAGAAGGAGCAAATTCTATTCTAATGTCCTTCATTTCAGCCCTACATTATTTAGGAAGTTTTTAGGAAGTACTATCCCGTTGTGGTTTTGATTTTCATTTATCTAATGGAAATATTGTTGATCATCTTTTATGTACTTACCATTTATATATCTTCTTTAGAGAAATATTTACTCAGATCTTTTGTCTATCTTATTTATTTATTTATTTATTTATTTATTTATTTATTGGTGCTGGGGATCAAACTCAGGGTCTTGTGCTTGCAAGGCAAGCACTGTAACCACTGAACTGAATCCCCAGCCTTTTGCCTATTTAATTGGGTTATTTTTGTTTTGTTTTGAGACAGGATCTCACTGTGTACCTCAAATTTGGAATCCTAGGTGACCTCAAATTTGGGAATCCTCTTGTCTCAGCCTCCCAAGTGCTAAGATTACAGGCATGTGCCTCTGTACCTGGCTTATAGAGGTCTCTCTGGAATGTTAAAAAAAAAAAAAAAAAGCAAAAATTTGCAAGTCCCCTATCATACCTGATTTTCAAAAATCTCCCAGTTTGTGGGGTTCACATCATAGACTTTACATTTAGCATTAAGCCAGTTAAAGACTGAGGCAGGCCAGGCTTGATGGTGCACACCTGTAATCCCAGCACTTGGGAAGCTGAGGCAGGAGGATTGTGAGCTTGAGGCCAGCCTGGACTAGACAGTGAGTTCAAGGCCATCATGGACTATGTAGCAAGACCTTGTCTCAAAATAAATAATAATAAATGAATAAATAAATATGTGTGCAAGAATTCTAATTAGATCTTTTCAGACTCCTTCAGCCAAAGTAATTTGTTGTTGAAGAGGATCTTTGAAATCTTAGCTGAACAAGCCTATTCCTGATTTTTGTAGGTCATTATTCCTTATGGCTGCAGTCCTGCTGTCCGTTTACACAGGTCTTAGATTTCTGGGTTTTTTTTTTTTTTTAAATACATGCACAAACCTTTATTTACACTTGAAAACTCAAATGCGCACGCTCTTGGTTCTGAACCTGTGACATTTCCGCAGCACACAGGCATGCAAACACAGGGGCCGGTCCAGCTTATCTGACTCAGGAAAGTCCCAGGCAGCAAGGAGAGGCCTGATTAATCATTCAGTCTTGGTCTGGACTGTATCTCTCCACATTGTGAGATCACCACAGGCAGTTTGGGCTTATTGCTGGGGCCTGTGGGAACATTCTTAATCTTTCTCATCACCAGAAGTCCATCAATGATTTTTCCAAACACGACATGCTTCCCATCCAGCCAGTCACACTTTGAGCAGGTGATAAAGAACCGAGAGCCATTTGTACTGGGACCACTGTTTGGCAGCACACAGGAAGCCCCCTCACCACCCTTCAGAGAATTACCTGATTGTCAGTAGTTGGGCAGAGGATGGAGCTTGGAGGTAGAGCACTTAGCATGCTCAAGGCCCAGGGTTAGACTGTGAAGGATAAAATTTGATATATTCCAACAGTGTGGGAAGGAAGAAAATAAACATTTTTGGGAAAAAATAGCAGAATATGGTATTTTGAGAGAAAGTTGACATATTTCGTAGTTTACAGAATGGAACACATAGATGTTGACAATGTAGGAAACATGCAGATGGTAAGAGGTTGAAGAAACCACAGATTCTCATCTACCATGTTATTAACATCTCATTCCTTCATTTAATTGACACTTGATTTTGGTGTCTGCAGTTTCCACAGCAGTCGTCTTCCCCAAGTGGTGTGGTAACTTATTTCAGCATTGAATAATGGAATGCTGTCTTTGTTACCTGTGCTTTGATGTGCTGGTCAGAGAAAAGCTGCGGGCCCAGTCCCTGAGGAGCTTTAGTTTCAGTGAACTTTTCTGCCTTTGGTCATCTTGCCTCCAGAACATTGACTCTCATTTTTTCAGCGTTATTTTCTTACTAATTCTTTTCTATTTAAACTGTTTTGAAAGTAGGATAGCTCTTATACTGAGGTTGTACCTTGTCTTCATGTTGTGCTTGGTAAATTTTCACAACCCAGTCAACATGACGGAAAACTTTTCTTCATGTCATTTTAGGTTGTCGTTCCACCTCTCCCTGGAAAAGCATTTTTGCGTCAGCTTCCTTTTAGAGGAGATGATGGAATATTTGACGACAATTTTATTGAGGAAAGGAAGCAAGGGCTGGAACAGTTTATAAACAAGTAAGTGCTTTCTTGAGATACATTCGGTACCTACTAGTAATTTAGATGTTAAGCTAAACTGTGGTAATGACTTTCCTTTTGGAAAAGGCATCTTAATTTTTGATAGCATTTAAACTAAGTAAAAGTATCTGACAAGTTGAATATTGTGTGATATTAACAGCCTTAAGTGATTAAAATGAGTAGCTTGGTGTTGACCTAAGTTTTATATTTGTTTTTCTTGGTTAATTTATGCAGATTACATTTAAAATTACAGTGTTTAAAAAATACAGTTTTTTGATTCTTTCTGATTCCTCCTGATTTAAGATATGTTCTAGCACGAACAATAAAATGTACAATACTCTTGCAATCATTTTGTTTGATTGCAAATGGAGACATTATCAGCGGATCTTGTGTAAAGGTATACATTTTTATTTTCATGATGCAGTGTTCCTTTGAAAATGTAAAAAGACTTAGGAATGTTCACCTTTTAGAAATTCTTGATAAGCTCAAACCATTATCTATAGTATTTAATTTTATTCCTGCTTGCAATATAGCTTTTTATTTAATTTGTTTTTGTGGTACTAGGGATTGAACCCCAGGGCCTTTATACTCAGCTACATCCTCAGTCCTTTTGTTTACTTTGAGACAGTCTTGGTAAGTCACTAAATTGGTCAGGCTGGCCTCGAACTTGCCTCCTGCCTCATTGACTCCATTATGAATACAGGCCAGAATGGTTTTGTATTTAGCCTGTGAAGGAGTACTTTAAAAACAAGCCAAAACACCCAGAAACCTAAGAGCTGGCCATTTATGCCTGCTTCTTAGTACAGTGTTGAGGCTTTACATTTCCCTGTTTCTAACTCCAGTCCTATATATTCTCATTCAGATTCCTCTTAGAATTCAGTGACACATTCCACTTCTAACATTAAATTCATATGTTGCTTATGAATACATCAGCTGATATTTAAGAAGCTAGTTGAATACATATGCTAGAAGCAGTACAAAGTTAATCTGGTATGAAATGTTTTCTAAATCGTTCTTGTGAACCAGATGAAAGAAAATATACGATTAGTTAGCAGAGCATAACTATACAGTGATTCCAGAATAACAGTTATTTTTAGTAAATTGTACACACTTCCTAATCTTAAAATATGAGTGTTTTGATCCCTGCTACCACCATTTTCATAAAATACTGGGCTAAACTTGTATTTTTTTATTCCCAGGGTCGCCGGTCATCCTCTGGCACAGAATGAACGTTGTCTTCACATGTTTTTACAGGATGAAATAATAGATAAAAGCTATACTCCATCTAAAATAAGACATGCTTGAAATTTGGCAGGAGGCGAAAACGTGACCATTAATGACTTGTACGCACAGTGAAGATGCTCTGACTACCCTTTAGCATGCTGCACAGAACTGCTATAACCTGCCTTCAGTATATACTAACACTCATGTGCTCAGTTTTGTTTGGCAGTTGACAAGTTAATTTGCTTTAGTGAAAATCTCTCATTCCAGCCTTTCTGTATAAATAGCTCTTCCTCGCTGTTTAATGTGGTACACGCTGTAGCCTCACAAACCTTCCTATATAATCTACAGTGTCCTAACTAAAGTTTCTGACTTGCTCTGATTTGCACAGTTGTCGTGTCACGTTTGCTTCTTCAATCTGATTAACTAGAATATCCCCCCTTAACGTGTGCTGTCACTTGATCTAATTTATGTGTAGGAGCGCTACACCGTCCATTTTCAGTGCCGTACACGAAAGACACACACTTGCGTGCAGAACGTATTTTCCTTCCGGCCTGTAATACCCTTCACATGGAAGATTAATGAGGGAAATCTTTATATTCTATATAAAACCAAAATCAAATTTATATACTAAAATCATTTGTCTAAAAATTTAAGTTGTTTTCAAATAAAAATGCATTTCTGATATGCACTGATTGTGTTGTCTCCAGCTTTTCTTTTCTCCCTATGGCTTAACTACTTAACTCACTTGTTGAGAGGGATTATTTACTAATTATACACTTCTCACTCCTGTAACTCCATTCCTCTTTAAACAGTGGTGATATCAAGTATGCTGCCACCTTTTGAATGGGGTATTTTCTTTTAAACAACAGAAGAATGATGCACTAAAAACGCATTCCTTAAAGCTTATTGAACTGTTATGAAGCACTTTGTATATTGGAGAAATGTTTTATAATCTCAAGTCATTCTTTAAAATGCCTTTTAAGATAAGTCAATACCAAGCCTCGTGTTTCTCAGAAGAATTTTTTTCCTAGTCCATCCGAACTGAGCAGGGGTCTATGAGGAAGGCAGCAGATGTGGGCTTTCTCTTTAATTAGGCTTGGGCCAACAGCATACTTTATCCTCTTTACAGAGCGGCAGCCTGACTGGTGTGAGAGATGAGAGACCAGAAAGTACACAACTCCCTGCTGCCTCACTTTGCAGCAAAGTGTGTTCTCTGGTTTGAGTCTGCATAGCCCGTGACAGTTTGAGGACTCCTGTGACCCAGAGCTAAATCCCAAGATGAAGATTATCTTTCCACCAAGAGCTGTCTTCTCTGTAAATGAACAGTGCTTTTGAAGGAAACAAGTTTTGGTCTTGGCCAAACTGGAATTCACCGAGCAGACTAGAAATCAGTAAGAAGGCAAAGCTGTCTTGGGAGGCATTTTGTTGCTTACACAGTATTTCACAATTCCATAAAACCAGTTATTTCCATCACTATAAGAAGATATAAAGCTGAAAAAACATGTTAATTTTATTTGAGTGACTAGAAAATATCAAAGGCTATCTTTTTTTGGTATACAGAGTAGAAAAAGAATGACCCTGCTAAACTCAATAATTCATCTACGGCAGTAGTTTTCAACCAGGGATGATTTTGCCTCCCAAGGGCTATTCCATGATGTCTGGAGATATTTCTGGTTGTCACAGCGGGGGACGCTGCTGGAATCTAACAAGGCAGAGGTGCTGGTAGCCCTCCTGCAGTGCACAGTACAGCCTCCCAGACAGAAAACGTCCACGGCAGAGGTTTCCACTTAGCATGGAATTCTTTTAGTCCTTGTAGATAAGGAAGTAACATGCTTTAGGCTGGGTAATACTACCCTGCTTGCTTTTCATCTCTATCACAGTGTCCTAAGGATAGGTAGGCTCTTGAAAAGTCAGAAGGTTTTTAAGTGAAAAGTTGCTTATTCCAGATTTTTGCTTTATTCAGGAAGGTACTTTTCAGTGTTGTCTCAGGGAGCTAAGACCATGGTCTGTAGTAAAACTACAACTTTGCCCCTCTAAGTTTCTTTTTGAGGGGCGGTGCTGGGGATTGAACTCAAGGCCTTGCACTTGCTAGAGAAGCGCTCGAACCACTGAGCTAAATCCCCAGCTGCCCCTCTTAAGTTAAAGTAAAAATGCAGCTGCTGTTGATTCTAACTACATAGGAAAGGGTTCTAGAAACCCGTAGAAGTGTTCCTAAGAGAATAGAATTTAATTTGGCAATGAGTTATACAGCAATGGGTGGGTAATTCTAAGGAATTTCGGCTTTGGGGGCTGAGGCGAGAATACAGATCTGTGCCGCCTGCCTACCTGCGTTGGTCTTACTTGAGCTTACTTGACTACCTTAGTCATTTTGAAAAGAAATCAGGAAAAAAGTCTTAACAAATCTTAAAGCATTATTTTTGTAAACCTTGATTTATGACCTTACAAAGAAATTATTGATTTGGAGGCCAAGAAAATTAATTCAAAAGGACAAAAGGAAGTTTAGAAGTGGTCTTTACTGTCAGATTGAGTGCTGTTAAGTGGAAGTGACCAGCAACACTAAGCACTTGGGATGTATAGAGTGCCAACAGGCAGGAGAGGTCCGACCAGCCCTTCCCTCAAGCTCCATCTTCTGAGGACACTGCCACAAGGCAAACGCTAGTAGTGCGGTCCCAGAGCAGACGTGGTAAATGTGACAAGAAGGGACTGGCCACTCACAGTGAGATAAATACTCGCAACTTCAGTTCCTACATAAACAGCTTGAGTGTTTGTGCCCTGGTGCTTGAGGAAAAAAAAAAAAAAAAAATGGACAAGCAGCGACTTCTCAGATCCATCAGGGAATTAAGGTTGCAGGGCAAACCACCACCCCAAAGTCTGGAGATAGACTGATCTACAGACACAAAACTGAAGTTGGCACACTGGGAGCAGAAGTGACTGCACAGTTGTATTAATGAGGCACCTGCCGTAGCCTGTACGTGGACTAGCCCGAGAGTAAAAATTCCTTGGGGATTATAACCGTAGAGAGGCACTCCACACTTGTGGGCTTTATCCAGAGGTGGTTACAGTGAAGCTCCAGAACAGACCCCCAAGTTTCTGGTAAGGGAATAGAATGAATAATCACTGTGAAATAATGCCCGGAACTTTCTTCCTTACAAAGGCCTGCTCTCCAGGGTTGAGAAGGCCAGTCTTCTGGCTGGGGGAAGGGTGTTCTCACTCCAGCCTCCATCACCCTCCTTCCTGCCTCTTACCTGAAGAAGACAGCACAGTTAACGGGGGTCACAGCTTCAAGGAAGCTGATATGCAGTACTGCAGAGTTGGAAGGGGGTAGCGCTAATAGCTACACCATTTGAAGAAACAGGCTCACGGAAACACCGGGATTTCATCTAGATCAGGGTGCCCCTGCCACACCTTCCACCACACTGGTGGGTGCTGTGTCATCACGGTGATGCTCGCTGAAAGCTCTTCTCCAAGGAGTAGTAGGGGGACCCAAAGCTGAAAGGAAGCAACAAAGACACCAGAGGAAGGTAAGAGCTTCTGGCACGTAAAACTGCCAAGCACAGTCCAACTGTCCAGCCAGATAGCTGTGAATCGGTTTATATTATTAAAAGTACAACGTGTCTGGCTCTCAACCAAAACTCACACGCTATGCCAAAAGGAAAAAAGTCTCAAAGCAATTGCAACCATGATATGTCACAGATGTTGGAATTATTATGCAATTAAAAATAACTGATGGGGCTGGGGATTTAGTTCAGTGGTTAGAGTGCCTGCCTTGCAAGCACAAGGCTCTGAGTTCGATCCCCAGCACCAAAAAAAAAAAAAAAAAAAAAAGAAAAAAGATTAATATGTCAAGGGGTATTGTTGCTTTTTTGGTTTTTGAGATAGAGCCTCACTATGTTGCCCAGGCTGGTCTCCTTGTGACCTCAAGTAGTCCTCTAGCCTCAACCTCCCAAGTAACTGGGACTATGGGCATGTGCTTCCACACCCAGCTATGTTAAAGATTTTAATGGAGAAATTAGACAACATGCAAAAACAGATGGGTAAGGGCTGGGGATGTAGCTCAGTGATGGAGCACTTGCCTAGGATGCACAGAGCCCTGAGTTCAACCCCTAGTAGCAGGGGGGAAACTGGGTAATACAGGAAAACATTCAGAATCAAAAGGAAATTCTGAAAATCAAAATCACTGTAAAAGAGTGCCAAAAAAAAAATAAAATAAATGACAGACTCTCAAGTAGAAGACGTAGTTTAGGAAAGAATCAGCTTTGTTTTGGTTTTTGGTGCAGGGGATCAAACGTGCTAAGCAAGCGCTGTGCCCAAACTCCACCCTCCAGGCCTGTTATGGATCTTGATCATTACTTGAAAATTACAATAGTGCATCCAACCCAAACAAAGGTCTTATTTAATGTGTTAAAGAGATTCATTTTATCCAAAGTTTTAAATATGCTTTAATAAAACTATTTCAATGAGTGCATTTATTTTGTAATCCTGTGCATTTTATTTTATGCTTGTGTAGCAAATACCTGAGTAGGGATCTTTGGGCACAAAAAAGGTAAGAAGCCCTGATGGACAAAACTCTGAACCTTCTATGCCACAGTGAGATGTGGGTATGCCCTGACTTGGCCTGGTTCCTGGCTAGTTCATTCGATGTCTGGGTAGGAGTGTGAGGAAGAGGAGACAGACACAGATTATATAGCAGCTGACCCCATCTCTGGAGCGTAGCATCAGCCTGTGATCTTCACATTATCATTTAATTGTCAAAACCACCTTCCTGAATGGGTGCTACTCGAATTTTGCCAAGAGAAGAGTTGGTTAATTCATCCTGGATCACACACTCCTTAAGAAGTGAAATGCATTTCAGCTCTAGTCTTTTGTGAGCCAGAAACCTGCGCTTGTGCAGTGGGCGCCAGCTCTAGCACAGACAGCACTGCAGAGCTTGACTGGGGTCCGTGCCCGAGCACCGCCCTGCATGCCTTGGACTGTGCCGGGCCAGGGCCAGCAGCCTCCTAGACATCACTGGCCCTCGTGCTTGCACAGCTGCCTCGATGGCAGGGCTGTTATCAGAGAGGCTGACGCTAGCAGAGACATTGGCCTGAGCTGAAGGAAAAGAGAGTTTGGTTATGTAACTGGACGGCCATCCCTAGTTGGCAGAGGCGAATGCTGCAGCTTTGCCATTCCTTAGCTTTCTCAGTACATTTCCTTTCTCGCCAGATTATACTTTAATCCAGTTGTTTTCATGTTCAGCAAATCCTCACCGTGTTTAACCGGTTTATTCATTGGAGTGACTGAGGTGAAGAAAGTTTTGTCCTTTCAACTGCGCTGGGGATTTGCTGTCTTCTCTCTGTGGAGGGATTTTCCTGGACCTGTAATCTGACCACTGACCTGTGGGGGTTTTCCCTCACTAGGAGCAGATCTGTAAGGCTGGACCCTTTGTGTGCTGCAGAGCAGGGACTATGTTTGCCTGGCTGGAGGACGGTAGTACTCGAAGTTAGGAATGTTAGCTGTCCACTGTGGCTGCTTCATGGCATTGCTGCTCTTTGTTGCCTCTGCTACCTCGAGAACAGCGCACCATTCTCTGGCTATTCTAGAGAGGGTTTTGTTTGTTTGTGGTACTGGGGATTGGACCCAGGGGTGCTTTACCATTGAGCTACATCCCTAGCCCTTTTAATTTTTTTTGATTTTCATACAGGGTCTCACTGAGTTGCCCAGGTGGGACACGAATTTGTGATCCTCCTGCCTTAGCTTCTTCTCTCATCGCCACTGTACCCAGCTGGTATACCCTTTAGGAAACAGCTAGGCACAGGGCAGGGTACACACACCTATGATCCCACCACTCTGGAGGCTGAGGCAGGAGAACTGTCACAAGTTAGAAGCCAGCCTCGGCTACATAATAAGTTCAAAGCCAACTTGAACTACAAAGCGAGATTCTGTCTTAAAAAAACAAAAACGAACCAACAAAAAACAGTCAGAGTGGCACATACCTAGAATCCCAGCTCCTTGGGAGAGGCTGAGGCCAGCCTGGGTAAATTAGCAAGACCGTCAAAATTTAAAAGAAAAGCTTGGAGTGGGTGGGTGGGGAGGGTGTAGCTTGGATTTTCCTGGGTTCAATCTCTAGTACTATGCACAGGTATCCCACACACTTTCTCACTCAGTTCCTCTTCCTGCTGAAGTCTTATAAGACCATGGCATATCTGTTAAAACTAAGAAATCAATATCAGGGGGTTGGGGATTTAGCTCAGTGGTAGAGTGCTTGCCTCACAAGTGCAAGGCCCTGAGTCCAATCCCCAGCACCCTCCCAAAAAGTCAATATTGGTACATTATTATTAACTAAATGCCAAATTTTGACTTTCCCTGGTTTTTCTAATATCCTTTTTCTTTCTAGGATCCATTCCAGGAAACCATATCACATTTAGTTGTCATGTCTTTTGTTTTGTTATTTTGAGACAGGGACTTACTATGTAGCCCAGGCTGGCCTTGAACTCACAGTGATTCTCCTACCTCAGTCTCCTGAGTGCTGGGATTCCAGCTTGCGCCATCACGCCCAGCTTAGTTGTCGTGTCTTTTTAGTCCCCTGTGGTCTGTGATGTATATACCCTTTAAACTTTGGTCATCTGACTATTAACTACTCAAAAATCAGTAAAACTTTAAAGAGAAATCGAATCAAAGTTAGAGTTACGACTCTCAAAACAATCCAAACTAAGCCTATGGCAGACACGGGAAGCAGCTTGTCCAGGGTCCTCCCCTAACAAACAGACCCAGAGTCAGACTAAAAACCAAGGGGAAGGCTGGGGCCCAGGGGTTTCTGGAGAGTATTTGAACCAGGTTTTAGTCACTCAGACTTCAGTTCAAATCCCAGCTTTTTGAGCCATGTGGTACATTTCTTTGGCTTAAAAGAGCATTGGAATATTTTGGGTTTTTTTTTTTAAAACAGTGTTTTAAGATCCATCCATGTTGTTGAGTGTGTCGATAATTTGCTTTAAAGATCAAACAAAAAGCAGTTCCTTATGGAAGTATTCAAAATTTCTAAGAATTTATTGAGAAAGCACAAGAGAACTCTGTAAGCTGGTTCTTATGAAAAGGACAAGAATAAAGAAATTTGGAGTACTCATAATAATGGCCTGCTTTTGTACTCTCATACTGTTCAAACCAATTTTTTTGAGGCAACGCAGGAGATTACACCCAGGGTCTCTGGCATGCAAAGTACACTCTCTGGCACTGATCTACATCTCCACCCCTTAAACCAGCTTTTTTTTTTAATTTTATTTTAATGTACATTTTAGATGTACATGTTGATAACATTCATCATAGGGTTAAACCAGCTTTTAAACTTCCTCCACTTCTTTGTTTTACAACGAATCCTAACAATTCTCAGGCAAATGAATATATCAGCCAGATAAGGGGCCAGGGCAAGATACTCAGAAAAAATGGACAAACACAAAAACGTACTGAATCATTCTGAAAGTACCACCCATACCCATCAGGGTTACAGAAGAAAACAGCCACTCGCTCATATTCAAACTGTAGAACATGAAGAGTTTAGGGGAGAGAAACTACACACGGTACAGAGCCCTGAGGTTGGGCCTGGGGGACCATCGCCACCCTGGTTCAGACAACCATGCTCTCTGATGAGAGCTGTGGTGAAGACCTGGCAGGAGCCAGAGCATGCAGCAACCTGAGGAGAACCAGCAGCCACACACCTTTTCCTGCTGTCTCTGGCTTTCTTCCCATCAGTCAGACTCTCCTGCCGGTACAGCCCACAGAGGCCAGGCCACAGCCAGTGGAGTGTGACTCCCAAGTGGTACCCCCAGAGCGGACTGATCCAGTGTGTCAGTTTTCCAACTCTGTGACAAAATGCCTGAGATTCACTATTTAAAGAAAGAAAGGTTTATCTTGGCTTGTGGTTTCAGAAGTTTCAGTCCATGGTCAGCCAGGTCCATTGCTTTAGGTCTGTGGCAAGGAAGAAACATCATAGCAGATGGGTGTGGTAGAGGAAAACTGCTCACCTCATGGTAGCCAGGAAGCAGAAAGACAGACAGACAGGAAAGGGCTGGGGACAAGATACAGTCCTCAACATTTCGTCTCCATGACCCACTCCCTTTAGCTAGGCCCCAGCCCCAAGAGCCCATTCATCACCCATTGATGAGGTTAGTACCCTGCAATCTAACCAGTCCTCCAAAGCCTGTCAGCTTGCCCTTGGGGACATTATTGACCTAAACCCTAACATCTGGCACTCCTAATTTACCCTACCAGTAAGAATCTGCCCTTGAAAAGAGAAGTTTTTTAACTCAACTGAACCTCTAATTGACAAAATGTTAGGGCAGCACACGTATGTGGAACTCTTCTCGTCTAGTTCCTAAGATGAGAGGAGCAAGCCATGTTGTTTCCAGGAAAAAAAAAAAAAAATCTAGCTGGCCAGAGCTTGGTTTCCAGGCTCCCAGACCTAGGCCCCTGCAGTTCTTCTGAGGAAGGCTGTACCTCAGGGTGTGAGCTCAGCCTTCCCAAGCTCTCAGGCTTGTTAGCAATGCTTCCTTCTGCTCTCTTCTCTTTCTCCAGAAACTCCATGCCACTTCCAATGTGTGCACAAAGCCAGGCAGTGGGCTACACACCTAGTCTCAGGAACTTCGGAGACTGAGGCAGGAGGATCACTTGAGCCCAGGAATTGCAGGTCAGCCTGGGGAACATAGTAAGACTCTGTCTCATAAAGAAAAAGAAAAAAAAAATTTACATATATAAAATTATTTTTATACACACAGAGTAAGAAACTTACTTCAAAGCAAGGGAAATTCCAGTAAAGTTATCAATTCCAGATTTAAATACGCATTTAAAAACACTTAAATAAAGGGCCAAAGTCCTAGAGAAAAATCCTTTGACTTTTCAGAGATAATGTGCCTAGTCACAGGCTTCCAGATTTTATGGTATATTTTGTCTTTGTACCCCTCCCATTGATCCTGCGAAGTTGTACTAATAAGGCAATTGAGGAAAGACAGAAAACTAAAATTAGGTAAAAATTAAGACAGGATGAGGGATATGAAGCTGACTAGAAAATATAAGGTGGTTTCAGCTTTTCAGAAATTAGTGATATGTAGGTTTTGTGCATCATTAACATTAATCATCATTAATGGCTCTTCTTTTTTTGTGTGTGTGTGGTGCCGGGGATCGAACTCAGGGCCTTGTGCTTGCAAGGCAAGCACTCTAATCACTGAGCTAAATCCCCAGCCCTAATGGCTCTTCTTGTGGCTCACACTTAAAAGGAAAGAAAGGCCAAGAAGAAGCCCATGACCATGGCCCTGACAGGAGGGCGACTGTCTGGGCACCAACTGGGTTCTTCAGAGCTTGCGAAAGGGCGTTGGGCTTCCTCTCTGTTAGCCGCAGGGGGAGTTGGAGGGATCACACAGCACTTGCGCCAGGTGCTCACCACAGTCCCCCCTCGGGGTGGACGGAATTTACAGGGCTGCTTCTGAACCCAGCCCCATGCTAGGGCCTGCTGCTCAGTCTTTTTCCTAACAGTGTGACAAATGCACACTTGTGGGTTTTCATGTAAACCGCGGCAAGTAAAGCAGGCATTTTCCCTGCACCGCCAGCCAACAGTAAAGAACAGATCGGGAGGCTCTCAGGTGGCTTCGGCTTCAGGAGGAGGCAGCTGGGCGAGGAGCTCTGCACCGGAGAGGGCTGGGCCGCGGGAGCCATGCCTACACCAGCCAGCCTTGCACGGACCCTCCTGCCCACCCCTTCCGCACGCCTGCTGCTTGGCTCCCCCACTCTTTCCCCGCGCAGACTGGGGGGAGGCAGATCCCATCCGCTTGCCCATCGTTGGAATACTGAGTTTCTGCAACAAAAACCAGGAGTGACGCTCTCAGTTCCTGACACAAGCAGAATGCACACAGCCTTGACACACTGTCCAGCCACGCCGCCTTCCGGGAGAGCCGAGGCCCAGCAATACCAGTGAGCAGCCAGCGGGGGGGAAAAGCACAGTGTGACCCATTTTTCTTTCTGGTACTGGGGATTAAACCCAGGGCCTTTGCACTGAGCTATATACCTGTCCTGCCCCTCTTTTTAAGACAGAGTCTCACGAAGTTCTTAAATTGCCCAGGTTGGACTGGAACCTGATTCTCCTGCCTCAGCCTCCCACAGTGCTGGTAATACAGGTGTGCACCACCATGCCCACTATGACCCACACTTTGTGAAGAAACATTAAGTCCAATCTTGTTCCCAACCTTGGTGCTAATTGAAAGAACCCAAGATGAAAGCATTTTCTGTTCATGACATTGGTGGCCTCTGAAAAACCTCAGGGCAAGCTCCGAGCAGTATTTCAGAAAGTGTGGAGTTAGAAGCAACTGTGCCAGGATTGTGAAATGAGATATCCAGGCCCCTCCTCTCACTGGCGTCCCAGTCTTAGGAAGTAGGACGCAAGAGCCTACATTTTAAATACTCTCCAAGGACAGGCCTTAGTCATACTGTTCCGTAGCCTGTGTGTTTATTTTATTAAACATTTTTTGTTGAGCCTAATTATCCAAAACAGCAAATGGCAGGTAAATCATGGCACACACCAAGTAAAGGAATTATTATGCAAACACCAGAAGGAATTCTGAGAGTTCATAACCACTAATAAAAAGTGTCAGTGATAGAATGTTAAAAAGGCTATCAGAATGCAGAACATGTTCACTCTGATTACAACTACTTTAAAATATATAGGTGCATGTGCATGAACTAGAAAAATAGAAATGAAAATGGTTGTGTTAGGGAGGTGGAATTATAGGTGACTGTCTCCCTTCAGGTTTTCATGTAGTATTACCTAAAAAATCACTTTGTGTGGGTTGGGGATTTAGCTCAGTGGCTAAAGTGCTTGCCTACCAAGCACAAGGTCCCAAGTTCGATCCCTGGCACCAAAAAAAAATCACTTTGTGTGTTGTTATAATGTCATATTTGAAGTAAAATAACTGTCCCTTCACTTCTGGCTTCATGACACCTTCCACATATGTATCAAGCACTCTCATGGCCTGGCGTGTGTTAGCTCTGTGGGTAGGAAACAGCCCTGGTCTCAGGCCCAGCCCTGTCATGCAGGGCCCTGCGTGGAGGAAGCAGCTGGGAGTTACCTGGGCTGCAGGGAGAGGGCAGAGCAAGCACCGCTGTGGGTTCATCTGTCACTTATCAGGTTCCAGAATACTTCTAAACAAGGGCCCAGGCAGGAACGTATCGCTCCCTTAAGTCTGATAGCCTGAACCCCAGCTCTGAACTATAGCTAATCTGGATCCACTGCGCCTCCCTAGTCAGACTGGGGTTGCCCAGTGAATAAAGAATCCACTGAGGCCAGGCACGTAGCTCAGTGGTAGAGTGCTGGCCTAGCATGTGTGAGGCCCTGGCTTCAATCCCTGGTGCTGAAAACACACACACACACACACACACACACACACACACACACACACACAAAACAAAACAAAAAACACCCCACTGATCTTGCCATGTCCGGGGATGTTGGAGAGACAATCCTTGCTGTTGCAGAGAGCTTGGGATGGGCAAAAACTGGCTTCCTCATTTGGACATTCAGCAGGATGGAGACAAGGCTTGCTCGGCCTTGGGGAGGCTTTGGGAGTCAGCTTGGGGGCACAACCCCTCCCTGTGCACCAGGCTCCCCTCCTCCGGCTCCCCTCCTCCAACCCCCCCACAGATCCTGGATGCTCTGCTCAGAATCACAGGCTGCTGCCAATTACGAAAGGACTCTTAACTCCGTTTTTGCAGCCCCTTGATTGATAGCACTGGTGAGTGAAATTATAAGCCTTAATGATCACGTTAATTTCTGGGGAAAGGGAAGCGGTCAGAAGAGGTTCTCAATCACAAGCGCCACAATCAGCTGCATGAGTTCAATGACAGGCCAGAGCAAGAAAAGAGGGGGAAGAATTAACTTTTTAGAAGGTCACCAGAGAGTAGGGGGCAAGTAACTAGGTACAAGGGGTGAAGGGCACCAATGATCCTGGAGGCTGAAGACGCAGCCCCGTAACCCAGGATGGGACCCAAGCATGCGTCAGCATGTCTCATCCTTAGCTGCGCTGGACTCACTTGGGAGCTTTAAAACTACTGAAGCAAGGCTGTGGTGCTGCTCAGTGGTAGAGCACATGGTTAGTAGACACCAGGTACTAGGTCTCATCCCTCCCACCCCACCCCATCCTCCAAGCCCCCAATGCTTGGGCTCCACCCTAGAAATGCTGGTGTAATTGGTCTGGGATATGGGGAGTGGGGTGGCCAAGGCTGAGCACATTTAGACATGTGCTTAATCTGATCAGTTCTTGCTTTCTGGGAGAGTTGCTTGTGGTTGTGTCCTAGCCTCACTTAAAGATGATGAGACGTTGGAATGAAGCAGGGAAGTCAGGCAGCACTGAGGCCAGTACTCCTTCACACAGATGAAACCCGGAGGCCACAGAGGTCAGCTGACTTGCCAAGACACGCTGGTCACCCTATACCCCTACCCCAGCCTTTTCGCCCTGGCCGGGGCTCCGTCCCCTGGGTCTAAGGCTGGAGAGGATGCCCTGGGCTGGCCATTGGCGGGACAGAGCTGAGAGGTCGTGAAGGAGGAACCCAAGGCTCTTTCCTGACTCTTGTTCAGTATCCCAGGGCCCAGTGACTGGCAGATACTAGAGACACCAGTGACATGAAAGAATAAGTCCCTCTTGTTTGTCAGAAGATCAAACCTATGACCTTAGCATCTTCAATACACTGGCCACTCATGGTTTTCCAGCAAAGCATTTCAGCACTTTGGCACATCACAGAGCAGCCCAGGATATGTGGCAACATCCTGGTTTCTTCATCTAAGAAGACTGTCCGCTGCCACATTGCTGACAAGCCCAGCTGACAGTGTGCGGCTACAAGTGCTGACAACTTTGTCTCTAACAGGCCGGGGGGAGGTCAGCAGTATGCAGAGGAAAAGAGCTACTGCCTGGTCCAAGACGAGTTCTAAACATTTAAAAACATCATAAAAATACAGACTACGTGGGGAATACTCCATGTGTCATTTTAGCTAAAGGTACTAGAGTTATTTGGTTAAGAGAGATACTGTTCTTTGGTTTCCAGAGTGATTACACTGCTGTATTTTAAAAGATCTTGCATAGAACAAATAACCACAAATTTTTTTCAGTGCTGGGACTGAACACAGGACTCCAGGACCTCGGGTGCTGTCAGACCCATGCCTGCAGCCCCAAGTAGCTGAGATTCCTGGAGCATCTTAGCAGTACAAAGCAGCAGCCAAGCTACATCAGCCCTTTTCTCCCCACCTTCATTGCTATCCGGCTACTCCTAAAAGTTCACAGCAGTGTCCTGGACTGAAAAACTGGGGGAACCAGGCTCTAACTCTGGGTGCAAGACGAGACCTATTTAACCAGCCCAGTAAGCACTGTGGCAGAGACATGGTCATAATAGAAACATATGCATTCTCTGTATTTTTCTAACAGCTTCTGAAGTGTTCATCAAGCCTGTGTCTGATTAAGCACTTTTAAATTGTGAGCAATGAAATGGGCCCTCTCATATCCTCTTGGCAGGAGTGCAAATTGATATAACCCTTTTGGAGAGCCATTTGGCTGTATCTATCCAAATTAAAAATGCATATAATCTTTGACCCAGAAACACTATTTCTAAGAATTTAGCTTACAGAAATACTCCCACACATCCATAAAAGTATACACAGCATGTTAGTTCTTTGCAGTTTAATTTTTTTTTAAGCGAAAACTGCAAGTCACACACGTTTATCGACAAAGAATTATTTGGATAAACTATGGTGCATCCACAGAGTTCAGTACTAAGCAGACAAATTGAATGAGAGCATATGTACCCACCAGGAGTGACAGCAGACAAGTAGGTGGTTTCCATATTTATCAAAATTATTAAGGGGCTAGCAGGGAATGGTAGCACACACCTGTAATCCAAGCATTCTGGAGGCTGAGGTGGGAGGCACCGTGGGTTTGGGGCCAGCCTGGTCTACATAGTGAGTTCAAAGCCAGTTTGAACTACAGAGTGAGACTCTTTATCAGAAAAAAAAGTTATTAAGGGGACTGGGGATGTGGTTCAGTGGTAGAGCACTTGCCTAGCATGTGCAAAGCCCTGGGCTTATCCCCAGCACCACACGCGCACACACACACACGCATACACATGCACACATGCAAGCACGGCAGGCATGGAGCAGGTCTCTGGCCAATGGATACACTTCTGGCCTCCTAAATTTGATTAAAAACATTGAACTGTAAGTGAAATACTGCGAGTCAGTTCAATTCCTGAACACATCTGTCCTCTCTTTGCTTGCATAAAAACCAAGTGAAAGTAATTCAAACACAGATGCGAGGCTCCATATCTGACTGCGTGGTATGTATTCATACTTCTGAAAAGTGACTCTCCCAGATTTAGAAAACCTGTTTGCCAAAGAAGCACTGCAGTTTTGGCTACAGTAACCTATCGGCTGGGTTCGTTTTCTTTTGCTTGTCTGTTCAAAATGTGTACCTTGAGTGTATGTATTCAGAGACCACGTCTCTGAATGCCAGCTACAGACAATGTCCACCTTAAGTCCCAGCTTCCTGCATTCAGGGGGTCCAATAGAAATTCTGAAATCCCAGGAGGGACTCGACTGACTTTTAAAATCTGGGCCTTTTCAAAGTTTGAGAGCCAGATTTGATTCTTGTTTTCAACAGCAGAGATTCCTGAAACAAAGACATTCCAGTGGGAATCAGTATTCTCTGGTTTGTCACAGGAATCTTATTCCTTTTTAATTTTATTGAGATGCTTTGAGATAGATTAGGTTATCATTGTGCTCGATTTCATTACAGTTAGTGACTCTCCACCTCTTATCCCACATCCTCTGCCCTGCTAAGGTTGGGTTCTACCATGTGTCTGGCTTCGGCCAGGGGAAAGTGAACAGACTGAAGCCAGCTGTGGCTTTAAGTGTGTTTGCACAGGTTGGCTCAGCCTCTTGCACTTCTGCAGGCTGCCATGGAAAGGAGCTGCTTCCGGGAGGCTGCAGTCCAGAGGAGGCGTCCCTGGTGCACGTGTGAACGCACAGGCCAGGCTGGAGCCCAGCTCTGCAGAGCTACAGGTGACTGACAGTCCCGTGAGCAACAGACAAGTTTGTTTCTGTAAGTTTGGGGAGGTCATCCTGCGCTGTCTGACCCATCACCTGGCTTTCCAAATCTTTTCTTTGATCTCATAGGTGTGTCTGATTCTTTTTTTTTCTTATGAAATAAATCATTATAGAGCAGTCCCAGTTATTCCCACAGGTAACCACTATCGTGAGTTAGTGTTTATCATAAATTCTCATGTGTGTTTTAAGGGTTTGATTTATGTTTATATACCTATAATCATTATCTATTTTTTTTCTGTAGGTGTAAGACATTATAACAAATGATAGCAAGCCTGCCCATACCCTGTGCAATTCACTTGCATTCTAACATGCAATTTCAAATTTTCCCAGGTTGAAACATGGGCCCGGCTATTCTCTTTAACAACTGTAACATCGTCTACCCCCATGTATCTATTCTCTGATGATGGACAATCACACTGTTACATGGGAACAGGGTAGCGAGGAATATTCTTGTACACAAGTATTTGAGTACATTGCTGGGCTGTGTGTGGGAGTGTGCGTGTGTAGCAGGAGGGTGCTGGGGACTGAACCCAGGGCCTTGTGCATGTTAGGAAAATGCTCTATCACAGCTACATCTCCAGGCCAACCTTACTCTTCTTGGAGACAATCAGTAGACAAGTGCGTGGCTGGTTGAACTGCCACACAAACCGTCTCAGACGGGAGTAGAGGCCCTAGCAACTCTTGCTGGGGCTGCCACTGCCACTCCAGTACCTATGGCTTTTGTACCTCTGATTACCACCAGCCTCTGGTGGCGGGGCCAGTGCCCCGAGATTTTCTGGGAATGTCTGGACTACCTTCCTATTGCTCCTCCAAGTCTTATTCGCCAGGATTTTTTTTTTTTTTTTTTTTTTAGATTTTTTTGAGACAGGGTCTCACTGTAATTCAGGCTGGCCTTGAATTCACTTTGTAGCCCAGGGTGGCCTCGACCTTGCAGCGATCTTCCTGCTTCAGCCTCCCGAGTGCTGGGATCTCAGGTGTCCACCACCATGCCCAGCTACACTTCATCTTTTTGATCATTCAGTGATTTAAAGTTCCTGGTCAGGATTGAAATGTTGGCAAGTGAGTGAGAAACAGAGGAGAGAGAGTGAAGACTTTTCATCGGTCTCTTTCTTCCTCACACAGCAATTTTTGTAACAGATGCAATTACATTGGAGAGCTGGAGAGAACTGGATCTTATGTTTTATTTCTTTATTCATCATTTTCCAAATGGGATTCACTGTAAAAAGGAAATTGCCTTTGTCGTTCAGTTCTTTCGGCTCCACACTGGAGTGCTCGGAGCTTCAGCCTTCACACCAGCTGTGGCCATCACCTCGAATCTGGTGAGCGAGAACCAGCCAGGGAGGGTGGTAAAGAAATCAGGCAGAATTTGTTTAAATTCAATATATTTTTATTCTTTGTAAATACAATGAGTACAACCTTTTAACTTCACAAATCAGTTAATTCACTTTGTACAAGAAAAGTTTTACTCATCCTATGATAGTCCAAGTGCTGAATTTTTTCCTCAGTGCTAGTACCTAATAAATCAAAATGTGAAAAGTACAGCAGCTATTTAAAAATGTTTGTTTCTACATTTCCATAAGTATCAATTTATACCAAAGGAGCAGCTGATAGCGTGGGATGATGTGGTGTGCATGAGCATGTGTGTGTGTGTGTGGTGTGTGGTGTGTGCATTCAAGGCTTTACTAGAAACCAGAGTTTTCTGAAAGGCAATGAAGAGTCTCAGGCCATCAGCAATGGATCAATCGCGAAAGCTTTCAACATTGGTCTCCTTAAGTCTCTCCGGGCGCTGCGTCTGTTCGCTGGCCGCCTGGCATGACCGGCTGAGCCACAAGCTTGGACTCGCTGCCTTTGGTCTCGGCGCTGTGATAATGGGACGGCACTCGGCCTCACTCAGTCACTCATCTCCACTTTATTTGGTTTTGCTGTTTTTCCTCATCCTCTCTCAACTTGTGTTTTTTTAGTAAAGCTCTTCTACTTTTGAGATGTTATCCAACCTGAAGTCCTGGAGAGAATCTCATTTTTGTCCACCGATTCCTTTGACAAGGTTGCCTGGCCTATGGTTTAAAAAAGAGAGAGAGAAGGAAAAGGAGAAGAAAGAAAGAACAAAAGAAAGAGAAAGGGAGGTGGGAAAGGAGATAGAGTAAAAGCAAACCACACACATGAGCTACTTCTCACTTATTACCTTGGTTCTGAAGGCCACTTAATGTATTACAATAGAAGGGAAACTTTTGATAATACTTTTGATTTAAAACCTAACCATTATTTTAAAAATAAATGCTCCAACATAACAGAGTTCTGAAGGCCGCAGTATGATGTTATACACAGAGCTACATTTGGTCACCCAACTTCATGTGCTAAGAAGGAAAAGAAAGCATGTCTTGTCTTTCAGCTCGTGATGGCTCTGCCAGACCTTCCAGGTCGGAGGCGGAGTGGCCGGGCCTGTGGCAGCCCCAGGTTGGCCCTCCTGGGCACTGCAGCATGAGTTTGCTGTCGGGGGGTCCCGCTGTGCCCTTTTCTTTCTGGCTGCCCTGCCCTGGTTGAGGCAGCAGGTCAGAGCTACTGGAACTGTTTTGTGTCAGCTGGCATTTTTCCTGAAGGCTACACATTCCCAGATTTATGCTTCCTGAAGGGTTTGTTAGTTGAGGCTTGTTCTCCGTGGGTAGAAGTTCATCTGATACTGTCCCATCCTGAAAAGCCGGTACTCTGAGAGCTTAGATGTCACTGGATTTGTACATATCCGAAAGCAGTCTCGTAATTGGCACATTGCCGATGGTTTTTTTGAAAAACACTTCTTCTATGGTTGATGGGCTGATGGAGCGTAAAGCTGGCAAGAGCAACAAGAGTTTTCCAAAGCGACAAGGTTGAGTGGGATACCTGGAATATGAGAGGTCATGAAAGCAAAGTCAGAGCCCAGTACGAATGAGAGTTAATAGCTTGTACTTGAACACACATCATCTCCAGTGTAATTTCCTGATTTGGGCTTCTTAAATAACATACTACCCTACAGAGGAGTCCTGATAAGCAGGCAGTATTGTCCTTGTGCTGCAGGTAGAACGCTCGAGGCACAGAGAACATAAATGCTGCCAAAATCACACAGTGGCCATCTCTACATTAACAAAGGAATTGTATTTTATTTGGAGAAAAGAAAAAGTTTTAAGAAACATGACCAGGGCCAGGCATGGTGTCGCACACCTGTAGTCCTAGCACTCTGGGAAGTTGAGGCAGGATGATTATAAATTTGAGCCCAGCCTGAACAATTTAGTGACTTAGTACAATTCTGTCGAAAAATAAAGGGTTCAGGGTGTAGCTCAGTGAGAAAGCCCTGGGTTCATTCCCAAATGAAGAAAGAGAAGGAAGAGGAGGAAAAAAAGGGGAAAGGGGAAGAGGAGGAAGAGAAAGAGGAGGAGGAAGAGGAGAAGGAGGAGGAGGAGAAGGGGACGAGGGGAGGAGAAAAGAAGCATGATCACTTTGAACAACTTAGTGAGACCCTGTCTCAAAAACAAAAAATAAAGGGCTAGAGATGCAGCTCAGCCTGAAGGCCGTGGGATCAACCTCCAGTACAAAAAAAAAAAAAAAGAAAAGAAAAAAGAAAGAAAGATGAAACTAATTTTAGGCCAAATAATATACTTGAGTCTGCCACTGTAGAAAATGACCGTGATGTCAATGCTAAAGCTAGCAAATGAACCTGCATTTCCTAATCTGCAAGGCTCCTTCCCAAGACTATTCCCTCACATAAAATGGCTTCTTTTTCTAAGCAATTCTCCAAATTATTATTCAGGCATTATACTTAGTCACTCTCAGGAATAATTCTATCCTTATTACACTGCAAATTAAAGGCTAAGTTCTGTTGGGTGGCAGCGCCACCCAACTTTCATGTCAATGAAATTGGCACATAATTAAAGATGTGAGAAATTGCTTAACAATTTCCTCTCTTGATGTCCAACATACATCTGTACTCAGATGTGCAAGTTCAATTTTCAGCTGTCCTCAGATGCCCGTAAGCACCTCCGATTGCAGCCCCGTTACTTCCCTCACCAATAGTTGGAAACAGGTATCAACTTGCTGCATGAGGCGGGCTCTCTCCCTGAAGCAAACCACTGAGACTGAGCTCCAGGGACTTGTGCATGTGACTCACCATGCCTGGCACGGATCACAGGGTGCCGGTGGCTGAGAGACACCGAAATTCCTTTAAAGGAATCTGTGTCTAACTGCTGATGATGCCACCCTGCCGCAAGAGTCCATGAAAGTCACTTTTCTGCTTTGACGACATCAGAGTCCCTCCTTTCAACCAAAGATGAGGCTTATAATTCATTCTGGCCTCTGCCCTCCTCATCTGGTCCCTGTACTGCCCAGCTTCATGACCAACGGTGGACGGGACTACACACCGAATAAGGTGCCATCGAACAGTGATGCTTATCTGTATTTAAAACAAAGCCAAACCCAGATCCCACTACTTGCTCTCCTCGTTGACTGGATCTCATGTCTACCCTTCCCTTGGGCCACCTCTCTGCAGCAGCTTTGTTTTCCTTTCCTGGAATCAGACAGAGGGTTGAGGGCCGGGGCTGCCTAGACAAACTGCCAGGTCTGCAACATCTGCCCCACATGCTGACCACTTCCCATGGTGGGAAAAATTATGTGCAGAAGTCAAGGATCTGGGAAATCCACAGACAATTAACTTATGCATATGTGTGTGCACATACGCATGCTGCTAGGGATTGAACCCAGGGCCTCATGCCTGTGAGGCAAGTATTCCACCACTGACTACACCCCAGCCTGGCAATTAACTATTGATTTTCTGTAAATATGTTTTCTGCTCTTCTGCTCATCCACTTCTTTTATTCTGTAGTTGGGAAAGGGTTGGTTAGTCAGTCCACAAGAATCAATTGTCTGTTCCATATAATGCACTACCCAGAAACAATAACAGTGTGTGTGCAAGCATGGGTGTGCAGGGAGAGGAGAGAAGAGAGACAATACTCCTGACTCCATCCATTGGCAAAAATGTTAGAAGTATCTTTTCAGTGTCATGTTTTGTGTCTGTCACAGATTCATGTACATATTTGATCTTCATTTATGACATCATTCATATTGAATGCCAACTCCTGGCCTTGTCCTTATGTCCTAGATAAATAGCTTATAGAACTGTGACAATTAGCTCAGTTTGCAGGCCAACTTTTCAGTTTACTCTCAGAGCTAAGAAATAAACCATAGTAATGTTTATCCATGTATGACTCTAGATATTAATACTAAATTGTCACCGTAGCTGATGTCATAAAATAAGAATTCCATGGTTAAGCAGATGTCTTTCTTCCATGGATGAATTTCTCTGTTTTGTGGGTGAGGGAGGTGTAGTGCACTCATCATTTCTCTAAAGTAGATGGCCGGTCACCTGTGGTGGGGTTCACCTCTCCTGTACTTCCACCAGCTCCTCTGCTGGCTCCTGCCGAAACCCTCCCACCATTCAAGGACCAACTCACATGGTCATCTCCTCCAGCCTTCAGGCTTCCTGGACCTTCCCACCCAACTCTACCTCATCTCTCCCACTCCCCATTTTGCTTTCCTCTCCTGCCTGGTCTGTCTGAAGTGACATTTGGGCTCACATCACACAGTGGAAGGGACAGTGCTTTGTTCTTTCTGGCTTTGTTCTTTCTGGCGTCCCACGATGCCCCCTGATCCCTGCTCATGGCAAATACTCAGCAAACACTGGACTGAACTGTAGTATCACATGCTCACTTGTTCTCAATATCCCAATGGCTCTAGATGTCAAAGGTCAAACACGAGGCATGAGTCAGTTTTTAGTGGGGGAAAAGCCCCCAAATTATACATTGCTCCATTTTGAAATCTTGAACAAACATTAACTGCCTCATAGACTCCATATGGATTTAAAACTTTAAACCAGGGCACTTAACTTTGGAAAAACATATATACATGCTCTATCACTCAACACAGTTTTCATGATATCCCACCGACAGGGAATATTTATTCACTGAGCATTCAAAAGAGGATTTATGGTGGAATCAGCTAGATCCCAGCAGAAGCAGTATCACCCCAAGTGGATATGGTCAACTTGAGTTTTCTCAGACCCCTTAGGTAATGAGGCATCAGTGGCCTCTACCCATCTGACGTAGTTTCCATCAGTGTCTACGGCTGATGTTGAGATGATGAGAAGGGCTTCCAAGGTGGATCTTGAGAATAAACAAGCATAATTGTATTCTAACCTCAGAGCCACTACATTTCTAACTTAGGAAGCTAAAGAAGCTCCTTTGCTTTCAAAATTCTGGCTGTTTTGCAACTGAAAATGGAATTAGAAAGTCCACACCTCTTGGGGAGCTTGCGCAGTGCTGGACCAGCAAGGCTTTGCTCCTGCTTCTGGAGTTCCTACAGATCACCACGGACAGCTCCGCCAGGGGGTCTGGCAAGGCCAGGCGCAGCCTGGTGGGTGCTATGACTTGAAACCACTCAAGTGACGCCAATCACCAAAACTAAGCAGCAAGGGTGGGGGTACAGATGCCTCTCCCGAAGGTTCCTTGATCTTTCTACTTGGGATTGGCATCTGGAGAAAGGCAGCTGACTTTTTTCAGGGACGATGCAACCACTCTCTAATAGACACAAAATGTTCGCCTTCATTTTTGACCCTTCCCCAATCCGCTCACACCAATGTGTTCCACTACTTGGGACCCATCACCTCGCCCAGCCAGGACAGCCGTGGCGTGTCTGACGAAGCTTTCGGTTTGATCACCTCTCCACCGTGAGAGATAGGTGAGGACACAGAGTCTAACTCAATTAACTGATTGGCGGCAGGATAATTAGTCACAATATTTGAACTGGCTTATTACTGCCTGCTCATACATTCAAAATGGAAGCAATTTTCTTAAGTACCCGTTCGAGGCAAACAAGGGTCACCTGGTGTGGATGTAGCTGTTGAGAGTCAGCTGAGCCTCGTCTTGAAGAGCTGCAATGGCGGCAGCATTCCGGAAACTTCTCAGCTCAGAACCACTGTGTGTGGGCACTGGAAAGGAAGACCAGGACATTGTAGCAGGCAGCACAGGGAAGCCAGCGGGAACGTGCCCCTCGAAGTGGCTGCCCACCTGCAGAGCATGCGTTTCCCCACAGCATGGCAGAGGGGGCAGCCTCAGGGACTCAACTTTCCGGAAAAGAGCACCTCTGTTTGCAAAGGTCAATCTAGGCTTCAAGGTGGCTGGATTTAATGAGATGCAAACTAAAGAAGGACAAGAGCTGGGGTCTGTGTCTGCTTACCAGCTTTGAAAGTGACGATGCATTTCAGACAGGCAAATTCGGTGGCATCTAACCGGAGCTGTCTAAACCGAGCTACCACCTCTTGCAAAGCCTGAATTTCAGATATGATCTTGTTCAGCTTCTGGGAATCTGTGTTGTCACCATTCATGCCTAGAATAAAAATATGGGGTAAATACTCTAATATGAAGGCATTTTCATGATTTAATATTGATTTTTTGACAAAATACTGCATATCAATATTCAATTGTCACTCTAAGATATCTGATTCCATGTAAACTGGCTATATTGTATGAAAGTTAATATAAAATCTTCTCTTGGATGATAACAAACACAGTAATTTGCATTTAAATAACAATGCAAGCAGTCATGAATACAACAAAACAACATTATTTGCATTTAAATATAGATTTATAAATGACAGGTATACTCTATTGTTCGGCAGGAATTTGTTATTCTTTACATGTTGTTCTTTTTTCAGTAATGTATTTTTATGGTAATTTCTACAACAAAGTCATTAAATTGTGCAATTCTTACCAGATACAGCCAGTAGAGTGTTAGCATCAACCGGAATGGCCCATTGTGCTATTCCTAGAACAAACAGTTCTCTCCAAGCATCTTCCAAAAGCATCAGCTGTCATACAATAGATGTATAATATAATATAGTGTGTCATTTATAAATTTATAAACAATTTCAATATGTAAATTTCATTATTTTAAAAAGCGCTTTAAATTTCTGTCTCGATAAATTTTTTTCTGAATATTTTAGCTTTCTCTTATTTCCCATATTTTCCTTTTTGAAAAGGTGCCTATAGATATTCACGCACACTTGAGAGTCAGCCATTCCAATTCCTCAATGTCTGCTTCCCTCAGAAAAGGATCTAGGCCTCCTGGCCTTGCACCCACCCGTTCCTGACCACCTAGAAACTTCTCTGGGAAACACCACCAGCAGCTCAGCAGTTGGACTCCCCGGAAGAGAATTCTGACATTGTCAAGGGTCCAGGGGCACTGACTACACTAAGCACGCAGGTCTGGAGGGCCAAGGGGGCTGGGAAGAGGGGAGAGGGAGAGAGGGAGGGAGAGAGGAGGGAGGGAAGAGGGAGGGAGAGAGAGAGACAGAGAGAGAGAGAGACAGAGAGAGAGAGAGAGAGAGAGAGAGAGAGAGAGAGGGATCACTAATTCCCCGAGGTGTGGGGGAAATCAGGGTGTAATTATGTTAATGGGGTTTTGCTGAGTCTACCTCCTCTCACTGCCTGATTTTTCTGAGACTCATAAGTGGACAGCATCAAGGTGCTTGTCATTTTCATTCTAATAAAATATGCCTTTGAATATTTAAATGAAATTCTGTCTCTTTTTCCAAATTAATATACCAGATTCCACTTCACTGCAGTTCACTTATTGTCAAAGGAAATAAGCAAAGGGCTAAGTAGCAGGCAGAAAGTAAATTTTGTTTGGATTAAAGAATATAAATATTCGTTTGAGAAAAAGAATAGCCAATTTGCACGTATACACACAGACAGACACACGCGTGTGCACACGAGTGCATGCTACAGCTGACCAGTAACACCTGGTCAAAGATAGGATCTAACAATTTGGTAGGATCTAACAATTTGAAAACACTATTCTCTATTTTTATGAAAAATCTCTCAAAAACCAGCCAGTTCTCAATGACATGTGTGAAAGAATTTCCTAAAATCATGAAGGCTTGTAACCAAAATCACAATTAGAACAAAAGATTTAATTTTCAAAATGCTTTCTTTTTTATTTTATTCATTAAGTACAGGAAATAATCGTTTTAATGTACAAGATAAACAATATCTAATTCTGGCTATTTCGTGCTAGAAGATTAAATATTTTAGCACATTGCCCAGTCTTTCTGGAAAAAAAAATTCATATTAGGGGGCACCATTATACATTAACTAGTTATGAAAAGAAGAATTAAATTCTTTGCTTTTAGAACTACTTATTAGGGGGAGGAGTGTAGTTCAGGGGTAGAACACTTGCCTACCATGCACTAGACCCTGGGTTTGATCCCCAGCACAAGTGGTGGGGACCCAAAAAACTACTCAGGTTTTTGGGAAATCTGTCATTAATTTCCCCTAATACAGTAGTAAGAGCCCTTGGTTGTGAACATTTCATTTTCTTTCTCTTACTGGTTAGAAAAATTATCAAGACATTAATTTCTGCAGTTGGATATAAAATGAATTTTAGCTGCACACAATTTTCTCTCTGGATGTCATTTCTGACCATGGAATTATGCAAAATGCCTATTTATTTATGAAATCTCTACAGGCTCTGGAACCACAGAATATCCCAGCTTGCAGGAGGTGTGCAGTGCACACTTCGATGCTCCATGCTGATAAATCAATGGCCAACACTGTAACATGATAAATAATATAAAGCTGAATATATAAAAGTGAGACTAGTTTCAAAAATCTCATGAGAGACTACTCTCACCACCTGCAATTTCTCAGTTTCAATGTTCTTAAGAAAACATAGTTTTATTTACGGCTTTAAAAAGGAAAAGGATTAAGATTTTTAAATTTGAGATTAAATTGATGTTTCAATTAAACTAAAGAGATAATGTTCTTGTCCAAGTGTTTTTCATAGATCAGATCCAGCCTTTTTGAAATAACATAATTACATTGCCTATGATTCTTTTAGGTAGATATTTTGAACCTATAGAAAGATGCTGGTAAAAAGAGTTTCCTCTTTGCTGTTAAGAATGCATGTTTTCCTCAGTGATTTATCCAAGTAATGTCAAGTTTTCCAAGACTGAATGTTTATAAGATTGAATTGCTTTGTCCCCAACCCCTTTTCTCACAAGACCTCGGTGCCCCGCTGGTCATACCTGGTCTTGCAAAGACAGCGTGGAAAAAGCTGGTACACTCTTAGCCCACTTGATGCTCATAAAAAGGAGCCTGGCAGCTGATTCGCACACTGACTCTGTGGCCACTTCATACAGATACATCGGGGTCCCATTCACTTCATGGGGGTACTGAGAGGGGAAGAAAGAGAGATGCCTGGAAGTGAGGAAACCACAGCATTGCAAGAAGAGTCAAAGTTTAATTTTCTAGTTAAAACAAGGGAGGAGATGATAAGGAACCTGGATGTTCTATTTAATGTACAGTTGCCACAGGTGGGTAAAAAATAATCATCTGTATCTACAGAGTTTGGGGGATGATGCTTAATGGGGAAGGTACATTTCCACTTTTTTTTGTGGGCAGGGGAGTCTCTCCTTTCCAGAAGGGTGTCTGGCTTTTCTTTCCCCTGCATCAAATCTTCCTTGGGCTCAGCCAAGTGCCAGGCCTAGCTCCCAATTTAGACAAGAGCTGCTTGCATTTGTGTAAATAAAAATAGATGTGAAAAAGTATAAATTAATAGACATCCCAAACACAAATATGCATATGAGTATTTTTAGAAAGGATTAGTATATTATGGAAATATTTCAATTAGACATCTTAATTATTCACAGAGCATTCCCATTCATAACTGACAACATATTCATAACACTGCTTTCCCAAGCTTATTATACACATCAAGGGTAAGAAAGCAATATTAAATATTGTGTGTGTGTGTGTGTGTGTGTGTGTGCCCAGGTGTTTAGCCTCCCAGCAGTGTGGGGCTGCAGCTGGCCCTCCTCTGGGGGAATCCTCAGCCCTTCGCCCCCTGGAGTGGGAGCCCTGGGAGGTGTCAGTTGAAGCCCTCAGGGTGGTGCCTAGGTGGCAGGTTAGTAGGGGCTCAATCTTGGCGTACATCTGTGTGGCTCAGAAGGAAGGAGCGCTTGTAAAAGGAAGTCAGATTCTGCAAACTGTCTTACCAGTTTGTCCTTTCTTGCCCTGGGGACCCATTACTTTGCCCAAGACAACAGATCCCAGAGATTTGCCGCTCAAGGCTCCTTCCTCCAGCTGGAGCCAAATGCTCTAACCTCTGGGAACCCCAAAGGCTGATCTCTGGGTTTGGACAGGATTTAGGTGTTTCCTGTGGTGAAAGTTTCTGGCTTCCACCCCAAACTTGCTGAGAGGGAGTTTCTGCGAGGGGGATGAGTCTGTAGTCACTCATAGTCACTCAGAGGACGGTCGACCCGTACGCGAAAGTCTGAGCGCCTCGGGCTCAGCCGGAGGGTAGGGGCCTATCTGAGCACCAGCTAAGCCCTTCGCCTTCTCCCAGACCCCATCAAAGAGCGGAACTGGGTGTGCTCCGCTCGCTCTGCTCAGCACCAGTCTCTCGGGGCCCCGCAAGGTCACTGACCTTGGGCGTGGGCTGAGCCAGGCTCACGAGGGTCTGGCGCTCAGAGGTGGCGGACACGGCGGCCAGCTCCAGGCCGTGCGGCTCCAGCTGCGTGACGGCGGTGAAGAAGGCGGGCGCGGGCAGCGCCGCCGAGGGGAAGTGCGCGGCCGCCCCGTTCTCCTCCTTGTGTCCGCGGAAGTACAGGGCCACCTGCTTGCGGATGGTGGATGTCCGAGGTCCCCGCTCGTGCTGCACGGCTGCAGAGGGCGAGACACGGACACACGTCTCGATCAGATACCCCACCTAAAGCCACATCAGGGTAGGCGAGGTCACCCGAGAGGGACAGGGCAGGCGAGGGCGGAGGGCGCCCTGAGCTCCTGGCAGCCCTGCACTGTACGCGCGAGGGAACTGAGGCCGAGGAGCGCGGCCCAGGCCCAGGGGGCGCGGGAGTGGTCCGGCCTCGCGCAAGACGAGGTGCGTCCTCGCTGGCTTCAGGGCTCCTCCCCGCCAGGGGTCACAGGGAAACCAGAAACGGCCTCTCCCTCACACGTCTCGGCACCGACGTTTCCGGGCCCCCCTTCTGCAGACCCGCCCCCCAGAAATGGCTGCAGCCTCCGAGGCCTCTGGGGAAGTAGACCCGAACCCCAGGGACTCTGGGGGGCTGGGACGAGGGAGAGCTCGGCTTTGCCTTCGGGCGCGCAGGAGGAAGGCAGGGGAGATGTGACAATTACCACCAACAGTTTAAACAAACAAATTAATTCAGGGCAATCTTCTGCCCGCCGAGCCTGACAACTTGTCAATACACAAGTTCAACAGGTTGGACGTCCCCTCCTGCTTCCTGGGCAGAGGAGGAAGGCGCTCTCCAGGACAGGCCAGGACCTCACAGCTGCCACCCGGGCTCCACTGTCCCTGCTCGGGCCTGGGGGCGCCCTCGCCAGGCTGCGACGGGGATGCAGCTTGGTCTGCGCTCCACTCACAGGAAGAAGCATCCTTAAGCCCAGCTGCTTTGGCGCGTTGGGCACTCCGGGGAGCCGGGTGTGGGACGCGCCCCTGAGCAGTCATCTGCCTCTCTAGTCTCTTTTCTCTTTTCTGTAGAACCTAGAAAAGGCTCTAGAAAAGCCTAGACCTGCCCAAGGGCCATGCCCATCTTGGCTTCTTTGTGAATTTGCACAAGATGTGAAACTGCACCTCTCTCCTCTCCCTCCTCCAGCCCCCATGACCTCCTCTCAAGAAGACGACACAGCAGGGAGATCCTGAGCTGGCAAGCAGGCTCAGCAGTGGCTACGAAGCGCCGCAAAAAGATGCGACGACAGGGGCTGGGATTTAGCCCAGTAGTTAGAGTGCAAGGCAAGCACAAGGCCATGAGTTCGATTCCCAGAACCAAAAGAAAAAAAAAGAAAAGAAAGATGCTACGAGGGGGACTAGGATCAGAGGCAGAAAATACCCCCCCACTGCCTTCCTGAGGTGCTTGGGGGGCGCAAGTTCCCGAGGCAGGAATGGGCCTTGTTCTAGGGCGTTCAGTGGGGTCAGCCGGGGACTCATGCACAGAGGCCATTTCCCAGCATCTGGAAAGAAGTGTTCTGTGTGGAAGATGATTTACATGCATAGGAGTGTTATGTATTTTCTGTACATATAATTTACTTACTACTCAATCAACATTACAAGAATAAAGGGATGTACTGATTACCATCTTTGTTCATGTTGACTTCCAAACACTTCTTCAGCCGACACGCCCGGCACTGGTTTCTGTGCGTCTTGTCTACCGGGCAGCCTCCCTGGAACAGAGCACAGGGCCCCCGGCGCCCTTAGGGAGGGAACCATAAGCCGGAGCCCAGCGGCAGGAATGGGTGCGGACTCCGCCTGGCCAGGGACCCCAGAGCGTACAGATGGGCCGGTGACACGTGAGAGCCTTGGGAACAAGCAGGGACAGGTAGGAAAAGGGCTGGGATTTCAGGGCCACCTAGAGAGGAGGATCAGAGCGCCCGGTCCGCCAGATCCTACAGTGCTGAAAAGAGCCTCCCTCCGGGGGAACTTCCGGCCGTTGTGAAGGGGAGGAGCAGGGACGAGATTTTTCAGGACCGAAGACAGCGACCTGGCCCAGAGCTCTGGGCGGAGCAGGCTTGCGGGTCCAGACCACGCCTCGCCTCCCTCCTGCCAAATACTGTTCTTTCCGCTTTCAGGTCTTGAGTCTATGTCTTTTTCCAAGTCTGGGTAGGCCCATTCATCTGACAGATAAATCTTTCCCATTTATCCTTCACTCTCTGGTACTTTAATTTTGTATTTGTACCTCAGGCCATTCTTTACAACCAACTCGTTGAGAAAACTTTCAAATCTTTAAAACTAGCCTCCCCCATATTCACGGCAACACAGTCATTCCTAGATAGTCTGGCAAAAGCCAGAGTGGTCTAGGCTTACACAAGGTGAGAGTGCGAAGGAAAGAGGCTAAGGCCAGGGTGTGGGAGGGACTTAGAAAAATCTAGATTTCACTGCATGAATACGCCCAGGAAGATAACAGGATAGGCTGTCTGACAAAATAATAATATGGACTGAGAATCTTAACATAACTGATAAATAGGTAGTCAATGCTTTAGAAATATTTTCCTAACATAAGAAAATATTTTAATCCAATTTTCTGAAATATTGTTGACAACTAAAAGAGGAGATTTACAGGTAGTTTCTTTTGGGATTTATATAGTGTTTGGTGTTATTGCTGAGGGAACATATACATAGACAATTATATGTGCATAAGCTTTTTTTTCTAACCAATGTTGGGGATGAAATCCAGTGCCTCTTGCATGCTGGACAAGTACTGTATTACTGAGCTACCTCTACTACTGAGCACCAACTTTGTGCATAGGTATTTTAAAGTAAGCTTTCACATTTATTAAAGATAGGAAAAGTCCAGCATGGTGGCACATGCCCCTAATCCTAGCAATTGAGAGGCTGAGGCAGGAGGATCAGTGCAAGTTCAAGGCCAGCCTGGGCTACTTAGTGATTTCAAGGCTGGCCTGAACTACATAGGGGGACTCTGTCTCAAAAAACAAAAGAAAAGAAAACAAAAAACTCCAAAACACAAACAAACAAAAAAACCACCCAAAAATAATAAAGATAGAAAAAAACAGGCTCTGAGGAGTAAATTTGGCCAAGTAAAACTAGTAAAGAAGTATATTCTACAAGAGAGGGCAGGCTACAGTGAAAGAACACAGTAGCCATAAGTATTTCACATACAAAAAATATCTAAGAAGTTTGGTGCTGTCCTCTCTGTGTATAAATTGCCACTGTTCCATTTGTAGGGGGAAGGAAAGCAGTAAAACACATGCATTTTCATTTTGTTGCTGAATCTCAAAATGCAGATACTTTGAAGCTGGAATGAGTACTTCTCCCCCTGAGATATCCCTTAAGAAAATTACACACTAGACTGCATGGTTTTATATGATCACACACCTCCAGTTAAAAATATGTTGACTTGGCCAGGGATGTAGCTAAGCAGTAGAGTACATGTGTGCATATTCAGCATGCAAGAATGCTTGAGTGCAATCCCCAGCACCAAAAACAAAGCAAAATAACAATTTTAAAAAGTTGATTGTTTAAAATAAAGGTGGGACAGGCATTCATAAAATGTCTAAATGTTTTAACTATTCTTAATAACTGAAATATTATTTACTTAGTCATAGAACAAAATAGAGGAAAAATGATTTTTAGCTCCCAAGACAATTCCTTGGACATCTTTGGTCAGTGTAATAGCTTAACGTAAAGAGGTTTGAAGATTTCATTAAATGTAATCAAACACCTATCCTAGAATGATATCTTCCAAATGTTCTGATGAACAAATGCAGATGGAAACCTCCATTAGTTCTCAAGTGCGTCTTCAAATCAGATCAAATGTATGTAAATATCTGGAGCATGTGAGAAGGACCCACAAGTGCCTCAACTCAGTCCCATTTTTCTCTAGGAGAAAAGCCCCATGTGGGATGATCTATCAGCATTCCTGTACAAGTACTTGGACTGATAGCACTACGTTTGGATTGATAGTGCCTTTAAAAGCATCAGCATGACACCTCAGATTTTCCCAATTCTCTGTGTTGCATCAGAGTAAAAGATAATCCACCTGGGGTGCCACTCTGTGGCAAAGCACTTGACTAGCATGCATGAGGCCCTGGGTTCCATCCCCAACACCAGAAAAAAAAAAAAAAAGTAAAATCTGACAGCTCCAGTAATTCCAACCCTGTGGGACTCCTGGCGCATGGTCCTCTGTGTGTCTATAACGTGACCTGTCTATAGGATGAAGGTAGAGATGGATACAGATCTGAGTACCCAGTTAAAGAGGTAAACACAGGGATGGAGAATGCAAAATAACTTATCCAAATATAAATGTCTTCTTATATTTGCTGGCAATGTAAATCTTTCAGAAATTGAATGGACATGTGCTCCAAGAAAAGAAGCCAGAATGGTTCATTAGCACAGACACTGTATGTATGTGTTTGTGTGCAAAGCAGGTATTAATCAGTGAAAGCTTTTTATTATTTGGTTATCACAGGACCTTCCCAGGAGTGAAGGTGGAGGCCTCTGACCTGAGGGTCTTTGTGCCTGCCTGAGCAGGGAGCAAAGTGTGGGACCCGAAGGTTAATCTTTCAGGTTGAAATTGCTGAGGGGGCACCTGAGTCAGTCAAGAGGTTCTGCTCACTCTATCTAGAAGCTTTGGCTCATATTCTGCTTATGTCCTGATGTACCTTCCTTTTGATACAGTTCTGTTTGTTCAAGACCAAAACACAACCCACCAGCACATTTTCTAAGCAGAAAAGGAAGGAGATGTAGAAACTTGGGAAGGGTCCCAGTTGCATCTTCCTTTGAAGTGTCTCTCCTTTCTCATCCCTCCCTTTTCGGGCAAGGCCCAGCTAGGGTCGAACAGGCACTGAAGTCCCACTGTCACCTGCAGAGCAGCCCTGCTTCTGGTGAGAAGAAAGAGCACAGCTCATTGCAGGCCATGGCCTCTGTCTTCTAAGCGTCCCTGGCTCACTTAGGGGTCTTAGCTACCTGTGGTTGTGAACTTGACTCAGATATCCCTGTGCCTTTTAATTCTGTGTCCCAGGCTGTGGTCAGAAGAATGAGCTGGGCTACCGCTAGGAATGGGAGTGGATGAGCGAGCAACAGAGCCCGCTGCTGTGTTACTTGGGGTTTAGATTCTAAAGTTCTTTAGGTGTCCTGGGCTGGCTCTATAGTCACCGGGTGTGGGTGGGCCTCACCACTGTCGAAATGTCAGAAGATTTTAAAAAAAGTGTAAGAAGGTGATGTGGTTTTAGGCTTCCTCCTCATCTGTCTTCCCTTCCCTGATCTGGCCCTTCCAGAGCCAAAGGCCTCCCATAGTTGAGGCAGGAAGAAGAGGGGAGCAACGGAGAGATGGGGGCTAGGCCTCGCCTGGGAGGAGGCCTCGGCCGAAGGAGGGGAGGCCGCGGGGGGAGGCCGGCAGCGCAGCCCTGGCCGAGGTACCTGGTTCCCGGACTTGCAGACATACGTCCGATTCCTTCGGATGCTCCGCTTGAAAAACCCCGAGCAGCCGTCGCAAGCGTAGACCCCGTAGTGCTTCCCGGAGCTGCGGTCGCCACACACTTTGCAGGGGATGTCTAAAATGCGGCCTGAGACGCAGGAAAGACGGGGGCAGGGGGAAGGGGCCAGAGGGAGGAGAGGGCGGAGAAGAGGGAGGAAAGAGGAGAGGGAGAGAGATGCTAAGCAATCTGACCTCTGAAGGGATTAGCATCGGAGCTGCGGTAAAAGCAAATAATGAAGTGATTTTATAGCCAAACTTTTTTTCCTTGAGCAAGTGTCAGTTTCCTACAATGAGCATTACTCATGCACCGCTACATGTATTTGGGTCTCTTCTAATCGCCGAGACCCATTTCGGAATAAAAGATTACAGCAGGCGGGCGGCAGCACAGCCCGCCGCTGCCTCGCTGCTCCTCGGAAAGTTTGGCGCCTCCCTCCTCGGCTCTTGCATTTAACAGAGAAAGTTGTTAGTGAGCGCGCGAGGAGACAAACTTGAAATGTAAAAGGGAAAAGAAGAAAAACAAACACGGCTGGAACCAGGGATGGCAGCTGGAAGGCAATCGGGTTTTCTCTGCGCTCCGCCGGGCGGTTGTTATTATTAGGATTATTATTGTGATGCTAATACTCAGATTATTAATGATAATAAGGGTAGTGGTAATTGCCCAACTTTCTCTTTACCTATTTCAAAAAATGCTTGGTGGATCGCTTTGGAGAAATTATTTCTTTGAGGGAAATTTTTTCTCTGCAAAGTGGCACTGATGCGGGCAAGGAGAGGCGAACGACCCGATCGCGGCGTCCCTGCCGGGCTGGCGCAGGACAAGCACCCCGCTCCCTCCGCGCCCGGGTTCCTTTCTCCCCGAGACCCCAGCCCCTCCTCTCGCGTGCTTCTTGTAGTCTTCCTCCGGGTTTTCCCGCCGCTGGTGGAAGCTGATTTTTTTTTTTAAGACTCTAATTTCTTAAACTGTGTCTCCCCACCCCCACTGGACTCGGGTTCAAGAAAACTTTCTTCGGAATCCCCGGAAGCCTGGGATGCCCGGCCCCCAGAGGAGTATTCAGGGAGAGGGTAATATTTTAAAATTTAGGGGGGAGCAGATTGTCTTTCTCTGTGGTTCAAGGATCCAAAAAGTACCTGAAGCGGTTTATAGGGACTGAGAAATCCTTTCTAACGCACAAACAAAAAAGCACTTTAAAAAGTGTTAACACTTTAATATAAAAAAAGAACTGAGTTAGTAATAACTTACTAACACTTGATTTTTCCACCACTGTCTGTCCAGAGACCTCCAGTCTGGGCCCAGGCGGCCTCAGGCCTCGCTGCCTCGGGAGCGTTTAGGTCGGGGCGGGGAGAGCCTGGCGAAGGGGCAGAGGAGGTGAGGCGGCAGGGCCCGGGGCTCGGGAGGTGCAAACGCGCTCCCGGATTCCGAGGCGTCAGGCGGGCTCCCACCTGGGCCCCGGCCTTGGTCAGGTGGGGGGGGGGCGAGGACCCGGCCGGCGCGCGCGTGGGGGGGTCGGTAACGATCAGGCTCAGCCAGGGTGATTACAACCCCGCCGCAGCACCTGCCTATAGAGCCACCAGTGACCCGTCAAAAAGAGTAGCATGGGAATTCGGATGGCGACAAAGGCTTGCGGGGGAGGCGCTGGGCGCAGTGGCCACCGCCTTGGCGCCCCCTCTCGCGCAGGGCAGAGGGGAGATCGTGCCGGGGGAGGGAGGGGCCGGAGAGAGCTGAGCAAGACTGCACCCGGTCTCGGCCTCCAGCCCCTCGGGAACTCACAGCTACCCGGAAGCCGAGGTCTCAAGCTCTCTTGCACCGCACTCACTCTGGAAGCAGAGAACTTGGGTTTCCATATTTTGCCACCATTCTCCTCTGCAAGCACGCGCTCTCTGGCCGCGCTGGGGTCCTCGCTTGGGGCTCAGCAATACTGTCACCCCAGCTGTCCTCTTCCTGGTGGCAATGTGGGTGCCAAGATGAGTGCCCGGGAGGAGCAGTGGTGGAATCCCTCCCTGCTTCCCTCCAGACAGGAGGCCAAGTACACGGATCTCCCTGATGGGGTTGGAGGAAAGACCGGTGCCCGGCAGGTAGCCCTCCTTGGGTTCCCCGGGCCAGGACTCAGGGATGGTCGCCCTTTGGGCAGCCGAGGGGCCAGGTCGGCTCTATCCTGGCAGATTAGAGACAGAGCACAGGGCTGGGGCAGAGCGCAGGAAGGAGGGACGGGAAAATTCCGGGGCATTAAGGGTCTGCGCCTTGGACTCCACCACCCAGCCACGTTAAGGTGACTTCGGGTCACGAGACAAACTGGTTGTAAAGCTCCTCTCATTTAGCAAGCAGAGCGAGTTCCGACCTGAGGCAGCCGGAGGTTCCAGAGGCTGGAAAACCGTTCTTAACTTCCCGCACTAGGGGGTCCCCTCAGGGCTTTTTGTGTGTCATAATTGCCTAAAGATATATGGCAGCTTCGATTACTGTAATTACCATCAGAGGCTGTTGAAAGAAGTTAGTCTGGGCTGCAGGGGTGACTGGCCAGGGTCTTGTTACCACCCAGGCAGGGCTCGGAGTGACATTGCTCTGCCCTCCAGCCGCGCGAAGGCCAGCAAGCCGGGAGAGCAGACGTCGCTGGCCAGCCCCAAGCTGCCCCAGCTGCTGTGCGCCAAACCCCTTGGCCTCTACGGCCTGAGGACCACAGATTTCAAGCTGGCTGCCACTTGGGGCTAAAGGGTTGGGGGATGCGGCAACACTGCGGGTTGGGGCGGCTGCCTTGTGGGCCTGAGTAACCTCAGCAGCGGAGTCCAACTCCAGCCAGGCTCGAAGCTTCCTAGGCCGGACAAAAACAGACAAATTGGAAAGCTCTAAAGTTTCCTTGATGGGTCCAGTCTGCACTCCACGACCTAGCCTCCTGCGTCCTGACCCACAGAGCGTGGGCGCAGCCCTAGGTGAGCTGGGTTTTGAGCCTGCCCCTTTCCTGCCCTCTGGGGCCTCACCTTCTCAGCCCCCAGGCAGATCCTCACCCCGGAGAGGCAAAAAAGCCCTAGGCTCCTTACTCCATGGGGAAGAGGTGAGGCCTGTGCCTGAGCTAGTGAGCTAGGAGGCCTGCACAGGCCCACCGGTTAGGTTTTGGCACTAGATACTTGGAATGCATCTGGAAAGGCCTCTTTTTGTGCCTCAAGGGAAGGACATTCACCCCAGGAACACGGGGGACAGAAAGCAAGTCCACCTCACTTCCCCGAGCTCAGGCAGGGTCAGGGTAGGCCAGAGACTGGAGGGAAACGCTGGTCCCGCGCCGGGGTGTGATGTGCATGGGCACCGCGGTGAAGGGACGTTCTCTCTCTGGTTTAGCGTTAAACATTTCTTTCTTTTTGTTCGCGTTCACTTTGCTCTAATTGTAAAATGCCAGCATCCAAACCCGAACAAACGGACAAAACGAAAACACAACCTACTTCTTGTGGGGGTGGGAGGTGGGGTCGGGAATTGCATCCTTCTAAAGAGAGACTTCATTATCAGTCCTCAGAAGTATCTCGGACTCTTCCAACTTTCAAAGACTCAGGACAATGAGGACGAGCGAGGGGGGAAGGGGCGGGAAGGAACGCAAGGAGAGCCAAAAATGCTGTGGGCGAAAACGACACAGGCGGCCAGAGAGCTCAGGGATTTGGGGACCGCGGCAGTGGCCGCCCCCAGCCACGGAGCTGGAAGCCGCAGCCGCCGACCCGGGCTAGGCGGGAACTAAGAGGCCCAGTGGAAATCCGAGCCCCGCGGCCGCGTCTTCCCAGGTCCGGCGCAGGCCTGCATCTTCCCGGTTTCGCGGAGACTGCTCCCAAATGCCGTCACACTTCACACTGCAGCAGCTCCGCACTCCCGCGTCTGGGGGCGGGTTGAGGTCAGGTGCGCTCGGCGTTATGTGGGAGAGCCTTAAGCTAAGAAAGTTGGAGGAAGGAGAGGAGAGCGCGGAGGGAGGGAGCAGGCCTCGCAATCCTGCCTCTGTTGAGCTGCGACTCGAAAAGTCTTTGGGATTAGGGATTTGGGTCTCTCTTTGCTAGAGTGGTTCGCCATACTTTAAATTCCCCAGTTATGACCTACGAGGATTTAGGATTAAGGAAAATGTGACTTTTAAATTGTTTCTGCTTCCTAGTTTGCAGGATTATTTGAAATAGCTAGAAACGGGGTGCAAAGCATTCCATTCAAAATCCGCTTTGCAGAGTTGTTTTTGCGCGCTGGAGCTTGGAGTTCTGAGCGCGTGTGTTATTGTGCTGCAGCCCGAAGCTGCTGCCCAGTTCCCGCCCTCGTCGTACCCCTCCCATCCCCAGCACCTGGCGACTGAATGGAAACAACTTGGTGGACTAGTGGTTGCGTGGGTCGCAACCTTCCCGTCACCCCAGGGAGAAGGGAGATCAAGCAATCCAGAAGCAACGAAATTGCTCGCCTCGCTCCACAAAACATTCCAACTCACGGTCTACAAGCGGCTGCGCCAACGGACACACGCCCGTTGGGGTCCCTTTCTGGGGCTCGGAGCTGTAGTGCTTTGGGCAGGACCTCCCAGGCCTTCCCGACCTACCGCCCGCCCCAGGTAGCGCGCCCGGCCCCACGGCGCCCGAGAGGTACCCACTTGTTGATCCGGCCGGCTTGCTCATGCTGGCGGTCCCGGGACGAAGCGGCTGGTGGGCACAGCCCGAGTCCCGGCCGGCAGCGCCCGCCTCGCTGCCGGGCGCCGCAGCTCGCCAGCCGCCCTCCAGCCTGCGAGGCTCCGGGGCTGGGCAGGTGGGTATCGCTCGCGCGCGGTGCTGTTCTCCGGACGCTCAAAATTCGTTCCACGGTGGAAATTTAAGCATCTTCAAGTTTATTCCCGGCTCTTGCAAAACTGCAGCTGCTGGGAATGCTGCTTGATGTGGATACACACATGCACAGACAGATGGAGAGACGGACAGGCAGGCTGGAGAAGAAGAGAGGACAGCTCGAGGGAGGAACTGAAGGACAGAGACGGAGACACGAAAATGGCCTTCCTACGGTGCGGAAAAGGCAAAAGCTCTCTCTTGCCCCATTCCTGTCAGTCAGTCTTCAAGCTTTCCCTCTACACAGGCATGCAGAGTGTTGGCAAATCTCTACAGACCGCTGATGTTAAGAAAGATGGAACACACAACCGCAGTCTCGGAGGCAGATGGGCGCTGCCGGAACCTGGGAGCGGAGTGGACAAACTAGACTGCTAGGAGATCTTCGGAGGGAAGAGGCGGCCGGGTCCGGGTTTCCGGGGAGAGCCGCGCTGGCAGCGGCAAAGGGTCCCCGAAGTTCATTACCCCGTGACTTTGTGGCTGTCTCTGTGGGCTGGGTCCCCTGTAATATCTCCAGAAGCGCTCTGACAGGCAGCCGCTGGGAGGGGAATAGGGCGTCCCTGGCCCACTTAGCTTTTCCCCCAACTCCTGGCGGGGTCTGACGTCAGCCATGTGCGGGGAGGAGATGGGAAGAGGGAGGGGGTTAAATGCTAATGATATTAATGAACCTCCAAGCGGCTTCCAGAGAAAATGCAGGCACTCTTGGAGCTGAGGAGTTAGAGTGTGACTATGGGACTCTGCGAGCGTGATGGTGAGGACGGTGCTGCTCTTGTAATAAAAATGAATTATTATATTTCATGGCAAGGGAGAAGGGGAGGGGTCATGGGCTTTCTCAAAACGCTTTCCCCTTCTCTCCAGGAGTGCCAGACAGATAGATTCATGGAAGAAATTGGGTGGCTGTGTTTGTGTGTGGTTGTGCACGCCGGACATGACCATGTGAGTTGGTTCATTCTTGGTCCCGTGCCCCTTCTGTTGGGTAAAACTTGGATCTGACCCGAGGTGAGTAATTTATTCATTTTGCAACTATCTATGCAAAGTCAGAGCTGAGGACGCCGTATGTGGACTCGGGGCCTGGGACGAGGTCTTCGGGACCTCCGCGATCCTCTGGCCTTCAGGCGGTGGGTTTGGGCACCAGCCGCGGGGAGGGCGGTTCCGGCTTCTTCCAGGCAATGCCTGCACACCCGGAGCTGCGCAAGGCGCCCCCCGCCTCCGGTAGAGGAACTGGCGCAGCAGCAAGGCAGAGCTTTCCCCTCCCGCCGCTTGTCCCCAGCGGGTGTCGCTGGATCGTCCCCTCCGGGCAGGGGATTTCGGAGAGCGCCCCCCCAGGGCCGCCCCCTCCCGCTCGCCTTCCCGCGATTGCCGAGCTCTCGCGCCCAGGTCCCGACAAGCAGCTGGAGGAGCGCGCACAGAGGGAGCAGTGATCTCCGATCACCAGGAGATTAATTCTATTTAAGCTCTCTCGGCAGCTTGAACTTGTCGAACAAGAGCTTGCCAGCCTCTCCTCTGGGCGTGGGCCCGGCCAGAGGTCAGGGGTCGGCTTCCCTCCCTCCCCAAGGCGTCCAGGGGGCGGGGAGCCGGGGACCAGCACCCGGCAGTTCCGCCCGCCCGTCCCCGGCCCCACGCTCTCTCCAGACTCAGCGCCAACTCAGGCTTCGTAACAGATCGTGTGCGCAAGTGAGCCTCGCGCCCCCGAGCCCTGGCGGGGCGCGGCAGGTCCTCCGCACCGGTGTCCCGGCGCTGGCTGTGCGCCACGGGGGGGGGGGGCGCTGCACGTGACGGAGCGCGACTGTGCGCAGCGGCTGGGCCGGGCGCTCCGGCAGCGCACCACACGCACCGGGGCGGCGTGCTCCTGGGGAAGCCGAGAAGCTGGGTGACTGTTTCCCAAGTTTCCCGTCCCCCTCGGTGTTGGGATTTGGGACGAGATTAGGGCACTGTGGGGGAAGGCCATAAACCGGAGGGTTTTTTTTTTAAGAGACAGGCGAGAAGCCAACATTAAAAAAAATTTTTTTGTGACAGTCAAATGGGGCAGAAACGTGCGCTGCCTGCTTCATAGCACAAATTCCAACTCTGCGCTCAGAGCGAAGGGCTTTCTAGTCAGGGCTTGAGAAAAAGATTAAGATGCCAGTCTCTGGTTTTGGATCCTCGGTTTCTGGCTCCCGCCAGAAATTCACTTGCTTCTGCCATTGACGCTGCCGCAGCAACCACCACCGCTCACGATGCGGCGGCGGAAGGGGGCGCTTGGTTAAGGACAAAGAACTTCAAGAGTCGAACTAATTTGTTTCGGGCAAAGATGAGGGCTGTGGAGGGGGGCCAAGACCAGGGTTATCTTCAGGGAAAAGTTTAGGGGTGTGTGGCGAGGAGAACTGGGAGCTGCTTTGCAGATACCGGGATTGGAGGTAGGAGGCTCTTGGCTCTCTTGGGTTGCAGACCACCCCCTTTCTCTATCACCAGCGTCGCCGCGCTGCCCCTTTTGTAGTCACCAAAACTGAAAAATATTCCCAAGACTCGTCAGATAGACTCAGAATCAAATTGGAATGTTATATCTCCTGTCACCAGTCCCTAATCAAGCAGAGCGTCAAGAAGCCCAGTGAAAACACACACACACACACACACACACACATCTAGCTCTGGCAAAAGGCACAAGGCGCGCACACACAGCCGGCATATGCGTCCTGAGTTCTGAGCGCCCGGCTGTAATTATCCTGGCGCTTTGCATAATTCACAATGCAGTTCTGAAATCATCCTGATGACTTTCTGGCGTGATTGGTTCGGTGGTAACGGCGGCAACAAGCTCCAGGAGAGGCGGGAGGGGCTGGGGCCCCACGGCCTGCCAGGTCCCAGAGAAGCCTGCGGCCTGAGTGCCCAGAGCTGCTGAGACCACGGAGACCTGGGCTCTGGGCTGTGGAAACTTGGTGCGCTCGTGGGCACTGCTAGGAGAAGACAGCCTGTGCCAGGCAGAGACGAACTTTTCATCTTGCTGTCCGCCGGCCTCGGCGCGCCGCCTGGCTCATGGAGGGGTCCTTGCCATTAATTTGGGATGAGTGAAGGCAGTCACCGGAAGATTTTTCTCTGCTGGAGAGCCCTCTGGAGGCACAGCAAGGCCGACCACTGGCAGCTGGGAGATGAGAGTTGAAGCTTTGTTTCAGCTACCGGGAGCTGTGCAAATTGGGCAAGTGACCAGACCTCTGTGAGCTCCAGATTAGGCATTTTAAAGACTTTTTCTGAGGAGACTACTAAGGGAGTCTGTGAAGGGGCAAGTGCCACCCAGCTCAGAAATACCTTTCAACATACACAAGACCTTTAATGATTGGATTTTTAGCTTTGAGTAATCGGAAGTCACACCCCAGAGGTTCTGGTACCCTGCTGACCAGGTACAAACACAGCCCCTCACTTCTCTCTGTCTCTTGGGAGTACAGAACTCTCAGCTACACCTAGGAGGTTATCTTTTATGAAAGGATGTTTACATTTTGGGCCAGGAGGTAAGAAATAAGACCAGGAGAAGGACCGTGGGATAGAGAGGTCTTTCTGTTCATCCCTCAACCCATCTCATTCAGATACTGCACACTCACCATGTGCAGCTCCTGGGGACACAGGAGGCTGATGACATAATCCTTTTCTCAAGGAACCTACAATCCAGCAGATGCATGAAGTGATCCATGTTTTAAATTGGGGTAAAACACATGCAATTGGGGTGAAACACATTCTAGGACAAGATACAAAAGCTCCCAAACCACTGTACTGTGGGAGGGGCTGTCAGGGCTTGCCTGAAGCACTGTCCTTGTGTGGGGGGAACCTGCTGCCTCTGAGAACTGGTTTCTAGTATAGCTCACTCCTGCCAATGCCCCGCTTTAAAAAGGGAGGTACAAGCAGGTCACAGAGTTACATGCCCATAATCCTAGCTACCTGGAAAGCTGTAGCAGGAGGATGGGGAGTTTGAGCCCATCCTGGGCAATTTAGATTCTGTCTCAAAATAAAAAAGGCCTGGGGATATATTATTGTTGTTGTTGTTGTTAGTTTTTAAAGACAGGGTCTTTCTATGTAGTTTAGGCTGTCCTTGAATTCATTATGTAGTCCAGGCTGGCTTTGAATTTGAGGCGATCCTCCTGCCTCAGCCTCCAGAGTGACTGGATTACTACTCTTGAGTGATGGGGTGTGCACCACCACACCTAGCCAGCTAGGATGGGGGATATAGCTGGTTGTAGAGCGCCTGCCCAGCATGGACAAGGACCCAGGCTCAATTCTCAGTATGGTAAGAGGGAAAGTAGAATCCTTTTACCCTGGTTGTATGAGAGAGGCAGGGGTAGAAAGCACTTCTTTAGGCATTTGATCGCTAGCTTTGCTATTCACTGGCTTCTCTAAAAATATGCTATTTTTTTCCATATATGGCCCTTCTACTAAATTGAAAATCCCAAGCAGAGGGAAGGATTTGCCATCAGCAAGCAGGTCTGCTGAAGCTGGTGTGGGGCTGATTCCCCTCCCCAATCAGTGATCAAACTCCCTCAAAGGCTGGTCTGCTTCTTGAGACTCATTTCTTAAAATGAGGCCTCAAGCAACTAAGAGACACTCAGACACAGGACTCAGCTAGGAAAAATCTACTAGCTACCTTGGCTGAGATTTAATGCTGTCTCCAAAAGACACTGACACAAGTTTTTGCTTGTTTAGGAAGATGAAAGTTGATTTTCATTAGCTTCCAAGCCATAATTCAGCACAGCAATTCTGTTGCTTGTTCAGTGGCCAGAGAGTGGAGGTGGCCATAGACCAGTGCCTGGCATGTAGTAGGTGCTCAGTAAGGGTTTGTTAAGTGACAGAATGAAAGTGCCACTGCTCCTAATTTGACTGTGGACTTTTTTACAAGTTACTTGCCTCCTATCTGAGAAAGAAACATTGAGAACAACTCAGAAAAGAGCCCCAGGTCCTCTAGGACCCAGTAGGTGCTGAGTTTCAGAGTTTTTCCTTGACATGTTTCTGAACTGGTGGCCAAGAGCCTCATGACTTCCCTGTAGCGGGGAGAAAAGCTCCCCTAACAGCAGCGGCAGTAAGATCATGCTGTGTGTAAGAGATTCTCCCCCACAGTAAAAAACAGCACGTCATGTTCTGCACTTATTCACCCCTCACTAGACAGAAGACCTTCTATTGGGGTCAGCTGAGGCTTCTAGAGCCCCAATCACCTTGCAATTCCTCTTGTCCCAAGAGTTATCAAACAGAACACACGGCGATGTTGTATAGTGGCAAAGGCTGAAGGCTGTGTGGACCTGCCCGTGGTGGGTGCAGTAAAGCCGAAGCTGAGGGACGCCTTTCCTCAGCGGCAGTGGGACTGGAGAACAGCGGTGGATCTGCTGGGCCCCCAAACCTTGGGCACTGTGCAGGTCCCTTCGGTCTTTTAAAACCAAGCCTAGAGGAATAAGAGAGACCGCCTCCAGGGGCGACTGGCTTCCCAGCCTTCTTCAGCCTCTTAATTTCCTGCAACCGTCGCACTCTAACTTGGTTTCCATATAGCCCAGAACCACAGGGAACACAAACGAAGAGGCACCATAGTGCTCATTAATTTAATCATTTTGTAAGTGAAGGAACTGAGGCCCTCTGAGACAAAATTTGTCCTTGGCCACTCACCTAGAAACAGAGACCACCCCGGCACCCAGGCCTCTTGATTCTGAGTCTGAATGCTTTGAAATACTCGTTTCATTGATCTGCCTCTCATTTCCTAGAAAGGTTTCTAGAAACTCCAGTTAAGGCAATTTCACTGGTTAGTGAAGTAATCAGAATTAACGGCAGTGGCTGGGGATTTAGCTCAGTGGTTAAAGTGCTTGCCTTGAAAGCACAAGGACCTGAGTTCGATCCCCAGCACTAAAAACAAACAAACATGAATTAAGAGTGGTGTTTCGTGCATTTTGAAGCAATAGTTCAGTACTTCTGCAGCTCTAGCCTCCATTACTGCAGGGCGTTATCTTCAGATTCCCTCTCTGCCAGTACTTAGAATGTGCCACATCCCAAGGGCAGAAAAACTGTGAGGTCTCTTTCTGTTTTGCCGAGGGGATGACGAGATCTACAAGAGAAATACTTACAGACACCACACACTGATGTTGAGAAAAAGTCAATGGTTAGTTTGAGCAATTAATCCCTGAATTTGGTCAGTGTGGATTGAAGATCTGGGCCTTTCAGATATTAAAAACACCCCTGCCTTCCCTCTGCAGCAGGTTTTAGACCTCCTTTATACAGATTAGTGCTTCAACAATAGTAGAAACAATTGTTATGTAAAACTGGGTAGCCCGCTTTAAATGTGGCTAACGTGTTTGAGAACAGGCTATAATTCTTTATTATGTGAATAAATATATCAGGACCACATATTTGATCTCTGCCAACACAGTGAAAAGCATCATACATTCTACTATGCTTTGTTTCCAACGAATCTAGTTCACACAGTACTCTGTTGTCCTATTCTAGTAAGTAATTTCAGAATTCACATCACTTACAAAGATGCCGAGTGGCTATTTAGGGAAGTCTGTTTAAAAAAAAAGAAAAAAAAACCCTCTCCAAAACAAAACAAACCTCCCCCCTCTTCTCCCTCCCCCAAGCCCCACTTGCTTTGTGAGAGAAGGAGTCAACCAGTGGGATTCACAGGAGGTCCCCAAGTCAAATGCTGCAGCTGCGTTTTTAAAAAGGGTTGGATAAACTACAGCCGTTAATAACATCTGTATCTATGCAAGCTAAGATGATGATAGGGGTAATCAGATCTCATGCTTCAGGGCATAAGACGATTGCCTGCTGGGAGGAGAGGGTTTGGCCTTTAAGGTATAGGAAGGAGTTCGCGGCTCAGGAGCTGGGTTGCAGACATTTCTCCCCAGTCTCTGAAATTTCAGGTGTAACCGACATGAATTGGGCGTAGATGAAACAGTGATTTGAAGTCTAACATTTCAGTCAGATCAGGGCATTAAATAGATATCTGAAACGCCCACTTGCACCATACACAGTGTAGGCCTGTCTCTCAGGATACAGATATTTAGACCCCTTTATTTGAAAGTTGAGGTTCTCTGATATACTTTGACCATCTCTTAGTGCCAAGTGATGCTTAATAAACACTGAAAACGGTGCAGGCAATTCAATGTTAGCTCATGATTTTATGATTAACAATAATATACAATTACCCAAGTATTTATAATTGTGCACATTTGTATCCCTTAGTGTGTGTATACTTCTGGTCGTATCACCTAACTAATGATTGGGATTGCATTGTAAACTTGGGATACACAGGCATGTATTCATCCCAATGTCAAGATCACTAAAGTGATTTTTAAACATTTAATATTTCTCTAGATGAGTGAGGAAGGAGTCCCACAAAATAACTACCTTCTCTTTTAATTTCTTTAATATTTTCAAACCCTCGGAGGGGAATATTTTAGTGTAGTTGCACAATGTAATCAATTTTGAAAGCACTTGTACAACTGTGAACAGGGTTACAGAGTTCCATCTATTTAGATACATAAACCTGTACTGAGGTCACAGACGCAGAAAGCTGTCAGCATTGCAAACGAGGGAACATCTTTAAAATAGTCTAGCAGAGCGGCTCAAGTCCTGCTGGCCTGAAACACATTCTTACTACTGTCTTCATTACTATTACTAAATCATTCACTTCAGTTGCACCCAGAGGAACTGTTCTGGAAAATATAGCTGTTAAATGCAGTTTTAAAAATGATGCGCATAAACAGTTTTTAAAGGAGGGAAAACCTTGCAGCTGTCTGGCTGCAGACAGACATGAGAAATTAGTCAGAGGCCTACAGCATCATAGTTAATAACCATTATCCTGTTGTCTGGGATGTTTGTTTAAATACTATTGACACTGTGTATGTATTGTCATCTTCTCTAAATTGTAGCTCTTCACCACTGAAATCTTGTTAAAGACCACCTAGGGTTTCCTCTGTGTGATGCTGAAGTGTGTATTCACCTGATGGATAAACAAACAAAAAAAAACCTGTGTTTTTTTTTTGTTTGTTTGTTTGTTTCAATTTTTCTCTCATGTGCAATCTAGCAGAATAGTTTCTGGGCTAAAGGAAGAGCCTGCTTGAGTACAGTACAAATAGATACTGCAGAGTCTCAACCTTTGTATTTCTCGTCTAGTGATAGAAAATGAACAAACCCCTCAACTGATTAATACAATTCAGTTCTGCTTAAAATTCACAGATCTGTTTGGTATGAGAATGTATTTTAAAAGACTCATACTTGCCATTAAGTGTGAAGAAATCAGTAACTATTCTTTTCATCAACAGCGTGTTGGGTCTCCCCTCCCCACTGAAATTTTGCTTATTAAGTGAGGTCACTGGGGAGAAGAGTGCCTCTGGGGGTGGGAAAAATCCCTAACAGCCCGACTCCCAAGTTGAGGGCTCCGGTTCCTGGGTCATTTAGTACAAAGCGTTTTCTCTCTTGACTTATGAGGAGACAATAGCCGGTTGTACAAAGGCACCACCTGTGATTTAGCACGGTTGACATCTTTGTTAAGGAGGAGCCAGGGCAGAAGAGGGACAGCACTTGCACTAGCAGGAACTTGCTCCCCTGACCCACCTGCGGGGCTGCTGCACCCCCTCACTGTCGCCGGCCCCGCCGGGGTTTTGGCTTACAGTTTTTAAAAGGGTGTGTGTGTGGGGGGGGGGACTGGACGCTGTCCACGCTGCTGAGCAGAGCTCTGGATTTAGGACTTCCGAGAGCCAAGCTGCCCCATTTCACAGATACGTAAAACGGAGGCCAGGTCCGCGGTGCGCCCGGCTTAGCAGGTGCAGGGGTGCGGGCGCCCTGGACTGAGCGCTGAGGGGCGCAGAGGGGACGCAGGGGGCGCAGGGGGTCGCCGGGTCCTCGCCTCGGGCCCAACCTTCAGACCGGTGGCTTTTTGCTTCCTTCCCGAAGGTCGCTCCTGACAAATCTATCTATTTGGGGCAAATTGTCAGTGAGAAACTTCCGCTCGAACTGCCCCGGACAAAACCGGCTGTTTGAAAAGGGTAAATCCCGGCCCGGCGAGGGAACAATGCGCGCGGCGCTGCCGCGGGGGGGCGGCCGCGGGGCCGCACAAAGGGCGGATTAATTGGGGCCGCGCCGAGCGCTCCGCTCGAGCTCCACTCAGCCCGCGCCGCGGGGCGCCCCATTGACTGGGCCCCGAGCCCCACTTTTCACAAACTCCAAACAAAAGTCAATTTCTTTTTTATAAGGCGGGGGAGGGGGCCGCGACCGAGCGTCTCCCCTCGCGCCTTCCCCTGCCCTTGCCGGGGAGGGGTGTGTTGAGGAGCTGGCGTGGGGGCACCCCGCGGGAGCCCAGGAGTCGGGAGGGGCGCGGCGTGGCTGCCAGGTCCCCGGCCGGCCCGCACCCCTCCGCACGCCTGTCCGCTGTCCTGGCCTTGCCACCCTGGTGGCCACAGAGAAACTGGGATGGGGTGGTGGCAAGGACCGAGGTGAGGACTGGGGGCGCCGGGCCGGGGGAAGCCCAGGCAGGTGATTTAGGAGGCGGGGTGGTGGGGTTCTCATTGGTACCCCGACCTCGGGAGCTGTGACCATCAGATCGGTGTTGTATTGAGCAGCTACTGTGTTCCTCCGAGAAGGAGGCGAAAGTGACTCTAAAGGAATCAGCAGGTGAGGGAGGTGGGTGCCGGACCTAGACCACTGCCTCTCTGAGAAATGACGAGAGGGGGGTGCTGGGGCAACATGGGGAAATGGGCACCTGGTTACTGTGTAGACACAAGGTACTTGGAGAAGTGGCCGCGATTTACAGCAAGCACAACTGTAGGATCGTCACTGTCCCTCGCCTCAACCCCCACAGGGAGGGCCCAGGAGTCCCCTCTCAGAGCAGGAGAATGATTGCGGAGGGTCTTCTCAACTGCAGCGAGGGCAGGAGCTTCCTGTAACCCGGAAGCTGCGGCGAGCCGGTGGCGCGGGGCCTTGCGGGAGGGGTGTGCCGGAGGAGGAGGGACCCTGCCCCGGGGCGCGGGTGGGACCCCGATATTTCTCTAGGGTGTGCATTTTGGGGAAGAAAGGGGGGCTTCTGCTCCCACACCTCCAGATGGCAGAGCGACTTCAGGAGAGTCCTTTGCTGCAGCCTCTCACCTGGCATGAGTGCGCACAGGGAGAGGCGAGCGCGGTGCCGGGTTCCGAGTCTGGGGCAGGGTGTGGGGGGGGCAGATCCTTGACAGGCCAGACCCAGCGCAGGCCTAGACAGCCAGGGCACAGACAGGCCTGCGGCAGAAGCCAACCTGGGCTCCCTTTCAACCGTGTTTTAAAGCTGTCAATTTAAAACGAACTTCTCTAGGCCAGACTGTGAACCCTTCCAGATTTCTGTTGAATCAGAGGCTGTGAAAATCAAGGATAAATATTTATCTAAAGATGTCACAACTCTGAATTTCAATAATAGTTTATCTGCTAATCTCTGATGGAAAGCTAGAACAGCTGTTGCTCTATTGTGCATTTTGAATTCCCAAAAGACAGATTTGGGAATCAACATTTTTCTTCCACAAATTTTCAGTACTCTTTCTTTTAGTTTATTGATGTCTTTGCAAGTTCAAAGCGAGTAAATGACAAGAGTGTTCGCTTATTGTGGAAGTTAATGCGTGCCAAAAATAAATATAGTATTTGGCCTTTATTGGCTAGTGTGACAATCATGAATGTGGCCATTCCAGCAAAAGTTGAGTGAGGGGGTAAAGACTGGAATGTTGCATTATTGGGAAGAAAAAAAAAAATACAAGTATGTGCCAGACTGAGGAAACCTCCAAAGTGAAGGAATGTGTAGGTTTAGACAGAGTTGATGACAGTCTCCATCAACTTTCTATTAAAGGAAAGCTCAGACACAGTTTCTAGAACCCCCAGTACAGCTGCTTATGGTTTCTATTTCCCAGCTGAAGGACTGCAGAGGGGGACACTGGGTGATTCTGAGGTCTGCCCGTGGAAGCGGGCAGTGATGTGCTGGTATCAGGCCTTTCCATCGCTCTCTGATTAACATTCAAGGGCTCAAATTCCCCTCTGTCTTTTAGAAAAAAAGGAATTATCTTGGAGTCATTCAATGTGGACATCATTAGAGGAAAGAAACTCCTGCAGCTCTGATCATAATTGAACGCCATCTCCCCGCCTCTCATTCTTGCAGGCTGAGCAAACCCTGCTAGAAAGGGAGGACGAGGGTCTTGGCAACCTCAGGCTCAGGTTGCCGAGCAATCTGACTTCTGGTCATGGCAGAGCAGGGCCAAGTACGGCGGCGCTAGGTCCTAGGTCCGGAATTAGAATATGGAGCCAGCAAGGAGCCAGCAAGGAGCCAGCAAGGAGCCCTCAGCCCGGAGCACCACAGACCGAAGCAGGAAGTGAAGGGGGTTCGAAGAGGCTTCTGGTGAAGAGGGAGAGTAGAGGACTCCCAGGCTGGGCCTCAGGGGTCAGCTAAGATGCCAGTGACGCACATTGGATGTTTGATGGTGAGATGCATCCTACATGTAAACTACTGCCTGAGTGTATCTGCGCAAGTGACAGAATGGAATAAAGTGAACGCTCATGTCCTAGCTGCTATAGTTACAAAAGAGGCCCTTGAGCTGTGCATGTAGCTCAGTGGTAGATGCTTGCCCACTGTGTGTGAGACCTGGGTTTGACCCCCAGCACTGCCAATAATAACACTAACCATACAACAACAGTAATATAAAAGTAGAATCTTGGTGTGCACAAAGAGACCCTCTTGTGTCCTTTTGAATGGTATCATCTCTCTCCATCAAAACACACCAGAGGTAATCACTGAAACACTGAGTTGTGTTTTACTCATTTGCTTGCTTTCTGTATCATTTTATTACTCATGTATGCACCCCTAAAATCGTGTGAAGTTTTGCTTTTGAAAGACTTTTTTTGTGGGAGTGGTGCTGGGGATCAAACTCAGGGCCTTGTGCTTGCTAGGCAAGCACTCTACCACTGAGCTAAATTCCCAATCCCAGAAAACTTCATTAAAAAAAGAAGCATTCTTTACTCTTCAGTGATTTGGATATTTTCTTCCTACATGTTTTATATTGCTATTAAATAACTGTGGTACATTCACACAAGGTGGTGTCTTTATGTCCCGTTGTTGTATAATATTCCACTGTGGGAATGTGATTAATCCTCCTCAATACTTTTTATGTCTCTACCTCTGCCTCTCTCTCTCTCTCTCTCTCTCTCTCCCCCACCTCTCTCTCTCTGTCTCTCCATCTCTCTCTCTGCCCTTCTCTGCCTCTCTCTCGCTCTCTCTCACTCTGTCTGTCTCTCCATCTCTCTGTCTCTCTATCTCTCTCTGTCTCTCTATCTCTCTCTCTCTGCCTCTCTCTTGCTCTCTCTCTCTCTCACTCTCTCTCTCCCCCCTCTGCCTCTCTCTCTCTGTCTCTCCATCTCTTTCTGTCTCTCCATCTCTCTTGCTCTCTCTCTGTCTCTGTCTCTCTCTCTGTCCCTCCCTTTCTGTCAGTTAGGAACAGTGCTCCTATGAGCCTTCTGATATGCATATGTAAGAACTTTTCTAGTACGCATACCCAGGAGTAGAATTACCTTTCTTACTCAGTTTTTCCCCCCACTTTCTAGACAACACTTTATTTCTCCCATTTTTTAAGTATTACCATCTTAGTAGGTGTGAAGTTGTATTTCCAAATAGTTTTTTCTCAGTTTTTATTTTTTATTAGTGCATGTTTGCAGTAGATGTTGATTACATTCCTAGTGGGCAGTTGGTACATTCACAAAACACATCTGAACCCCTTTTACTTCCTCTTCCCTTCCCTCTCCCCCTCCACTTCTTGATCCCCTTCCCGTCTGAAAAAGACCTGTCTCCTTACCTCCTATTCTCTCTCTTTTATTTTGCTGTTTATTTATATTTTGGGTTTCTCATATAAGAGAAACCGCATATTTAAGCTTGTATGTCTGATTATTTCACTTAACATTATGGTCTCAAGGTGCATCTATTTTCCCACGAATGAGTCAGTTTATCCTTCTTTTTGGCAGAGTAGTGCTCCCTTGTGTGTAAACACCACATTTTCTTTTTATTTATTTATTTATTTATCTATTTTTACCAAGAACATGTATTGGTACATTATACATGTAATGATCACATTCATCATGGTTATTTTGTACCTGTACATGATGTATCTTGGTTCCCCCCCCACCCCGACCTTCTGTTCCCCCACCCTTCTCTATTTACAGCAAGTTTATTTACATTTTTCCATTTCTTCCCTTTCTCCTTTCTTTCTTTTTTTCCCCATTCTCCTTTTCTAGTTCTCCTCTCTTTTGAATATTATCTTTCTTTTATGTAATGTCTAGTATACCTCTTTGTCCTTATTAACATTTCTGAGAAACAATTCAAAGTGTACTCATGAGTGTCTGATTTATTTCACTTAAGAGTATGTTCTCAAGGTGCATCCATTTACCTACAAATGTCTCTAATTTATCTTTTTTATGACAGAGTAGTACTCCATTGTATAGAAAAATCACATCTTCTTTAGCCATTCCTTAGTTGTTGGGCATTTAGGTTGTTTCCAAGACTTAGCTATTACAAATTGTGTTGCTAGAAACATGGTTGTGCATATATTGCTGTGGTATAATGATTTTAATTCTTCTGGGAAGATACGAAGCAGAGGAATAGCTGGATCAAATGGAACCTCTAGTCGTAGATTTTTGAGGACTCTCCACACTGATTTCCACAGTGGTTGGACCAGTCTATATTCTCACCAACAGCGGAGGAAGGTTCCTTTTTCCCCACACCCCTGCCAGCACTTGTTATTGGTTGATTTCTTGATAATAGCTATTCTTTCTGGAGTGAGATGGAATCTTAGTGTTGTTTTGATTTGCATCTCTCAAATGACCAGTGATGTTGAACTCTTTTTCATATATTTATTTGCCATTTTTATTGCTTTGTCTGAGAAATGTTTATTCATTTCAGATGCCTATTTTTGGATAGGGTCTTTACATTTGAGGGGTTTGATTTTTTTTTTGAGTTCTTTATATATTCCAGATGTTAGACCTTTGTCTGAGGGACAGCTGGCAAAAGTTTTTTCCCAGTCTTTTGCTCTTTCAGGAAGACACCTAGAAGGGTCAAATACATCAAAATGTTTCTTTAAGTGGTTGTCAACACGTTTTTCTGCTGTTCTGAGGCTTGAACCCGGGGCCTCTGCTGTGTTAAACATGTACCCTACCACTAGGCCACACCTTCAGCTCACCGACACTCAGTACTGACTCTGTGTGTGTGTGTGTGTGTGTGAGAGAGAGAGAGAGAGAGAGAGAGAGAGAGAGAGAGAGAGAGAGAGAGATGCTGGAAGTTGAACTCAGGGCCTTGAGCACATCAGACAAACACTCTACCTCTGAATCAAAGCCTCAGCTCTCTGCCGACTTATCTTAAATTTTTGATTAATCAGATGGGAGAATGATATCACTGCGGTTTTAATTTATATTTCTCCGGTTGTTCAGAGAGTTAAACATTCTCAGGTATCTATGGAGCCATTTGTATTTTCTCTCTTATAAATGCTTGTTTGTGACCCTTGTTTATCTTCTCATGTGCTGTTTTTCTTTTTCCTTTTGACTCCCAGGAACTTTAAAAACTACTTTGGACACTAATTATTTATGTCAATTCTATGTATAGAGAACTTCCTCCATGTAATGATTTTTTTCCCATTCTTATTAATACAGGTTCGCAGTACATAGTAAGTACATTCCTGTGTCACATCCAGCAGGGGCCTCTGGGGGTCCTCCGTCTGTTAGGGGCTGGGCCCTCACTTTGGCGGGAATGGAGAAGTGGGGCTCTGAGCGAGAAATGAGGGAGTCAAGGCTGAAATAGCAGGAAGCAAAAGTTTACTCAAAGTGTGGCAAACGCAGAGAAAGCAGACGGGAAACTATCTTAGTAGCAGTGTCATGCTACAAGACAGGGGGACCCGCTCGGGATGCCCCCGAGAGTATGAGATGCGCTTCGTACTTACAGGAGTAAGCTGGTTTCTAAAAGTAACTGTTTCACTGGTTGGTGGTCTAAGTCAGTTAGGGTCTTAGCCTTTGTTCCTGGGAAGGGGACAAGGTCAGCATAAGCAGATGTGAGTAACACTTATGTAAGGACACAGAAGGGTACATCTTCTCAAGTACATGGTACATGATAAGTGTGTGATGATGATCTTACAATCGCCTGCCACAGAAAAACGTGATAATTTTACAATTTTAGTCATCAGCTTTTGGCTTGTGTTTTCTCTATGTTCCTCTGTCTCTTCACTTGTAGGAAGTTTGTGCGTGTACATAACACATCTTAATTCTTTTTTTCATAGTGGTTATCTTTTCACTCTCCTCCACATGTCTTTTGTGTTTTGTTTTGTTTTGTTTTGTTCTGTTTTGAGACAGGATCTTGCTGTGTAGTTCAGGCTGGCCTTGAACTCACTATGTACTCCAGGCTGACTTTGAATTTGCAGTAATCCTCCTGCCTCTGCCTTCCAAGTGCTGGGATTAGAGGCATGCGCTACCATGCCCAACCAAATATTTTTTGGTAAGCCAAAAATATAACTGTAAGTGGTAGACTTTACCAACATTTTCCTTAATGAGTTGGTTTTTTTTTTTTTTTTTTTTTTTTTTTTTTTTTTTGGTGGTGCTGGGGATTGAACTCAGGGCCTTGTGCTTGCAAGGCAAGCACTCTAATCACTGAGCTAAATCCCCAGCCCCTGAGTTGATATTTTTGCATCTTGTTTTAAGAACCTATACCCATTGAGAAGTTGCAATGATATTCTTCAAAATTGTTTTCTGTATTAAGGTAAACTTTTTCATCTAAATCTTTAATTGGATTAGAATTGTTTTTTGTGTATAGTATGAAGTTGCCAACTTAATTTTTTTTGCCAATTTAATTTTTTATAGTTGTTTAATAAAATTTCCTAGTAGCATGGATTGTATCTTTTTTCTGCTTACCTCTGGTGCCCTTTCTATTACAAAATCAAGTCTCTGTGTATGCACTTGTTTGAGTTCAGTTTCTCTGTCATTTTATGAGTGCTTTTCTCTGCCCCGCCACCAATTTCCCAACTTTCTCTCACTCACACAGACTGTCTTGCTATCTGGGAGATGTCAAGTTTTCTTTACCTTCTTCTTCTTCTTTGTTTTTTTTGGTTTCTTGAGACAGGGTCTAGGCTTGCCTGGAACTCACAGTGATCCTTTTGCCTCAGCCTCTTGAGTGTTGGGATCACAGGTATGTGCCACCACGCCTGGCTTTTACCTTAGTATTCTTCTTAGAGACACTTGGCTCTTTTTGATCTTTGCCATTTGATTTAAATTTTAGATTAGCTTGTGAAGTTCCATGAAAGATATTGTTGGGAAAAGAAAAAGAAGAATATTGTTGGGATTTTCATTGGAATTAGATTTAATCAGTATGGATTAAACAGATATCTTCATTCTATTGAAGCTTCTACTAACACTTGATATTTCCCCATTTTCTTAAATCTTTCTCTGGTGTTTCTTCAGTAAGGCACAGTGTTTTTCTATAAATGTGGTGCACACTTTTGTTCGATTTATACCTAGAATTGCTATTTATTTTTGCTATCCTAATGGCTTCCTTTTTTTTTTTTTTATAATGGTGCCGGGGATCGAACTCAGGCCCTTGTGCTTGCAAGGCAAGCACTCTAATCACTGAGCCAAATCCCCAGCCCCCTAATGGCTTCCTTTTAAAAATTGTCTTTGGAGCCAGGCATGGTGGCACACGCCCATAATCTCAGCATTCAAGAGGCCGAGGCAGGAGAATTGTCACAAATTTGAGGCCAGCCTGGGCTACATAGCAAGACCATGGCTCAAAAAAACAATTTTTTTTTTTTTTAAACCTTTGCGGGTGGGAGTAGTACCGGAGATTGAACCCAGGGAATGCTGCATTATAGCCCTAGCCATTTTTATTTTATTTTATTTTTAAATTTTGAGACAGGATCTTACTAAATTGCCCTGTGGTCCTCTAATTTGATATCCTCCCACCTTGGCCTCCCAGGTAGCTGGGATTACAGGTGCACAGCACCACACCCAAACAAAATACGACATTTTATGGTTTTTTTGTTGTGTAGAAATGTATACTGATTGAGAAACTCTTATGAATTCTAATGAGTTACCTGTAGTTTCTTTTGTATTTTCTATGTGGCCAATAATATCATGTGCAAATATGACAGTTGTCTCTTTCTTGTTAATCTTAGTTTAACCCTTAGTGTATTTTCTGTTTTTGTCACCTCTACAGCTAGAGTTTGGAATACAACATTGAATAGTGTGTTGACGACACTAACTGCATTTTCTCTGACATTAAAGGGAAGCATATGATCTTGGGTGCATCTGAGTGTACAGTGTAGACCATTTTGGTGAGTTAGGGAGCAGTGCTTTGACCATCATCTTTTGAAATATACGCTAGTGCAGCCACACTAGCATTCTTCTATTTATATTTGTTTTTCTATTCTTTGACTTTTCAACATGTCTATGACTTTATGTTTTAAGAATCTCTTGTAAACTGGGCATGGTGCTACATACCTGAATCCCAGCTACGCAGGAGGCTGAGACAGGTTTGTGAGTTTAACCCCAGCCTGGGTAACATGGTAAGACCTCTGCACAGGGCAAAGCAAAAACTAACAAACAAAACAAAGCAAAATGAAAAACAGCAACCAGGAATCTCTTATAAATAGTCCATCTCTGATTTTAAAAAAACCCAGTTTGAGCCAAACCCGGTGGCATATACTTGTAATCCCAACACTCTAGGAGGCTGAGGCAGGAGGGTCACAATATTGAGCTCGACCTGAGCAGATTGGCAGCTTAGGGCCTGTCTCAAAATAGAAAATAAAAAGGGCTGGAGATGGAAGTCTCTGGGTTTAATCTCCAGTAGCACAAAATAAAACAAAAACCAACCAATCAACCAAGAAACAAACAAAAATCAGTTCGAGATTCTTTGTTTTTTGAGACAGGGATGTTGTTGTGTTGTCCAGGCTGGGCTCAGACTCAAGCGATCCTCCTGGGTGAGTAGCTGGAACTACAGGATGCGCCACTGTGCTGGCAAATGTTGTCACTCAACTGGAGCCTTATTATTACTATTGTTACCGCCCAGGCCCTCGTGTGTGCTAGGTGGGGGCACTGCTACCGAACTACACCCCTGCACTGTAACTGGGTCTTTAGTGTGTTTATACTACTACACACAGTGATCTACTTGGGTGGATTAGTATTGGGTTTTTGGTGCTTTATGTTACGTATTTTGTCTCTCATTTTTCTCTTTTTTTGCCATAATCGAGGATTCTCCAACCCTCTCTGGGCCTACCCTGCCCGTTCTTGTTTGGAAGTTATAATCTTTGTGCGTCTGGTTTTTTAGTGGTTATCTCACTGATTTCATGTTTTCAGTTAACAAAGTTAGCATCTTTCCTCCTTCTGAACAACATGAGAATGTTAGGACTCTTTTTGTCATTATCGTTATTATATTTACAGTACTGGGGATTGAATCCAGGGCCTGGTACAGGTTAGGCAAGTGTCCTACCACTGAGCCACACCCCAGCCCCCATTTTTATTTTATTTATTGTTTGTTTTTGCAGTACCTGGGTAGAATCCAGAGCTTCTGCAATGAGCTACATTCCTCGCCCTTTTCAATTTTTTATTTTGATATTCCCTAAGTTGCTCAAGTTGGCCTCAAATCTGCAATCCTCTTGCCTCAGCCTCCCGAATAGCTGGAATTAGAGGTGTGTGTGTCACCATCCTGGCTTGCAAATATTATAAATCTGTATAGATCATCATCTCTTTCTAATTCTAGGGTCCAGTTCTAGTTTAAGTCTACCCTCCCAAATTAGAAATTATTATTCATAGAGTCAAACTTTTATTGAAATATACCCACATGTTTACTTTACATATTTGCCGATTGTTTCTTCTTTATTTCAAACTTTCCATCTGGAAAGATTTCTATTCCTTCTTTTCTTTTTTATTCCTTCTTTCTGAAATATATCCTTTATAATTTTTTTTTTTTTTAGTGAGGGTCTGCCAGTGGTAAAGTCTCTGAATTTTTTTGCTAACTGAAAATATGTGTATTTTGCATATATATATTTATTTATTGTTTGGAGACAGGGTCTCACTGTGTAGTTCAGGCTGTTCATTCTCCTGCTCACTGTGGCCTTACAGTGCTTGCTGTGGGTACTGTGGGTCAGGGGTGTGTGCTGTTCCCCACAGAATTACAGGGAAAAGAGGGTTCAGGTAATTACCTTGAGTTCTCAGCCACAGCGGTGCAAAGTGACCGGGAAGGCTGTGCTATTTAACTCAGGCGTGTTGTGAGCTTCGGTTTAAGATCCTGTAGCTCAGTGTCAGAGCACCAAGCACAAGGCCCTGGTTTTGATCTCCAAGACCACTAAAAAATATTCCAAGAATGTTTTTTCAGTGGTGGGGATTGGACCCAGGGCCTTCTGCATGTTAGACACATGCTGTCCCACTGAGCTAGGCCCCCAGCCCCCCTAGAAGTATCATAAATTGAACACAGGAAGAGAGGAAGCCAGCAGCAAGGACCTGCTATGTGGCAGGGATCGGAATAATCATCATCCACATATTAGGATCTAAAAGATATTTTCAGGCAACCGAAAAGATTTTTCTTTAAGTCTGGTTCATGGGTTTACTAAATTACAATTAGAAGTAAGAGGTTCTGGTGTGCTATATCACACGGAAGGGTGACTAGATAACAGGTCAGCACTGTATATTACACAAAACTGGAAGAAAGGAACGTGAATGTTTTTACCATAAAAAAATGACAAATGTTTGAGGACATTGATATACTTAACCTGATTTGAACATTACACAATGTATTCATGTATGCAAATATCACATGGCACCCCATTTAATATGAAACAAGTTTTATGTTTTTATCAGTTAAGAATAAATTCAACATAAAAACACCCAGGAGAGGGGATGTATAGGTGTACTGTCCGAACTCTGGGAGGCTGAGGCAGAAGGATTGCAGATTTGAGCCCAGCCTGGGCAATTTACTGACTTAGCAAGACCCTGACTCAAAATTAAAAATATGAAAAAGGGATTGCAATGTAGCTCAGTGCAAAGGCCCTATATTCGATCTCCAGTATGGCAGAAATAAAGTAAAATAAAATAAAATAATAAAATAGTGGAAAAATATGGAAAAGTATTCATAATTTCTCAGATGTCTAGAAACAGATGGTGATAGAAATTCAGATTTCCAGACATTTACTCATCATCTCATACAGAGTGTTGGCATTTTCACTTTTCACATCTAGAAAAGATGTTTGTTCTTTTTAAGGATTTGAGGAATGCCTCTCTGGAAAGGAGGAAAGAGAATCCTGTAACTTCCCTTTTCCTCTTTTCTTTTTTTAATAGTAGCAAAGTTTTACATTTATTAAAGGTAGGAAAAGAGGCTCTGCAGAGCAAGTGCGGCCCAAGTAAGAGTAGGAAAATAAGTACCCCTACAGGGTAAGGGCCGGCCACAGTGAGAGGACACTGGAGTGGGGGTCTCTTCTCAATTTCTCTCTTACTTTCTCCCTTCTGATTCATAAGAAATTGAACCATGCCTCAGCATGAGACATTAATGCTTTAAAACAAATGCTGAAAGCTGGACATGGTGGCACACTCTTGTAATCCCAACATTTGAGAGGCTGAAGCAGGAGGACCACCAGAAGTTCAAGGCCAGTCTGAACTACAAAGATAGACTCTGAAAAAAAAAAAAAAGAAAAAAAAAAAGATAGACTCTGTCTCAAAAAAACCAATCAACCAACCAAACAAAAAACCCAGAACACTGAAAGTCTAAAAGAAGGAATTTCACAATAAATTTCACAATATATGCATAGTCAAGGTGCTGGACAAAATATGGTTGCTTGAATGGTAGAGTTACCAATTATTTTCTTCTTTATACTCTTTTGTGTTTTTAAAGAATTTCCCACAATAATCATAAAACATATTTTAAAATTGAAGTTATCTTTAAATTTACAGATCATGAACCAAAAACATATTGAAAATTTTTTATTTTAAACACAAATGGAAAGGCTGGGGATTTAGCTCAAATAAGTAGAGCGCTTGTCCAGCAAGTGCAAGGCCCTGAGTTTGATCTCCAGCACCAAAAGCAAAAAAACAAACAAACAAAAAAATGGATTTTCCCTACATGTACTATATAAAACTAGGCTTTCATCTTTTTTTTTCCTTCACTTTTTGTTTTGTGGTGCTAGGGATTGAATCCAGGGCCTCATACATGCTAGGCAATCATGCTCTGCCACCGAGGTACATCCCAAGCCACAGGCTTTTTTTTTTTTTTCCTTTTTGACGCAGGGTCTAGCTTTGTAGTGCAGGCCGGACTTCAACTCACTATGTAGCTCAGGCTGGCCTTGAACTCAGGGTGATCCTCCCACCTCAGCTTCCTGAGTGCTGGGATTACAGGCATACACCACCACACCTGGTTTAGCCATACGTTTTTATACTTCATAAAATTATATCCAAATATGATATCTCATTAAAAAAAACTTTTCATGCTGGCAAAATTAAAACTCACCAAGTAGCAACAAATCAAGATAATTTTGTAAACTTTGGAAATTAATTCTTCAGATTGATTTACCCAGAATTTATGAATTCTATGTTCTTACTAAAACAAAAATATTTTTCAAGCTCCTAATTTAAGTGGGATTTTTCTTGTTAAGCAGACAACTTAAAAAGTGCCAGTGTCTGACATTTGTTATTTCTTTCAGATCTCCATAGTTTATGTACAAGTTGGCTATCGTTGGGGCTGTTAGAACTCCAAATCAAGAGACAAGTTCATCCTTAAGAGCTATGATTAATCATGGAGAGGCCAGAAAGACCAGTTTAGGGACAGAAAGCTCAAGGTAGTTCTTTCTGGGGAGTAATTACATGGATAGGAAATGTGTAAATACGCAAACACTGAATACTCAGAAGTTTTTGGCAGAGGGCAGCTATTGAGTGAGCCAGGGAGAAATTGGTATTGGTGGGAAGACCCCCTAGGACTTGATTGTTTTTTTTCTTGAAAAGAAAAACAGAATACTAAATGGTTAGGTTAAAAAAAAAAAAGTTTCTCTCCTGGCTTCCCATTCTTCTCGGGAGGGTTATGGAGATGGTGCTCGGTGACCTCTAATGTCACAAAGAGCAGCGGAGTCTGAATTAGCAGAGAAATTAACATGCAGAAGAGACTTCAAAGGCCTCTATACACTCCAGAAGATTCTTTAGTGCGGCTGTATACAAAAATTGTATGTATACCGAATTAAGCGTTACAAAATGTCTCTAGAGAGACATACGCTTCCACATCTGGGCCACCTGTATGTCTTCCTGTTAAGCCGAGTTGCACCCAGCAGAACAGTTAGTGTCAGGATCCAGACTTCCTCATTTTAGTGGGCAACATTAAATACACTGCCGAAGACTGATGCGATGAAGGAGAAAAGGAGAGATGGGAGAAACAGAATGATGGTACAAGATGGGAAGTGGGAGGAGTCCATCTCCCCTGGGCCCCGCTCCCTGTGAACTTTAAATAGAGAGCCCAGCCATAGAGGAGGTGTAAGCTTTTTGCAGAGAAAACATCCAACTCTCTTAGGTAGCAGGAAGTTCGCCTCACACTGGCAGATCCTCCTCTTCTGATACTGAGTACAAAGGAAAAGAAATTTGCAATGATGTGCAAGGGTGGGTTCGGCAGCCATTATTATTTCTCTCCAAGTTTGGTGATTTCTAACCCCGTGAATGCCCAGGGTCAGAAGACTCTCATTGTCCTTACATACATGAGATCTGTTTCTGTCAGCTGTAAGAAATTTCTGCCAGGCATGATGGTGCACGCCTATAATCCCAGCATTTGGGATGCTGAGTCAGGAAGACTGTGAGTTTGAAGCCAGCCTGGACTGCATGATGAGACTCTGCTTCGAAAAACAAAAAGCAAAAAATAAAAGACAAAAAAAGGAAAGAAAAAGAATTCTCTAGCTCTTGTGATGAGTGGATATATGATCCCAAAGTACAATGAATAATAACAAAATAAAGCAGCAGTGCTCACCTCTTGCCTCTCATCATGTGCAGGAGACAGTACAAAGCCCAGCTCCACTGTCACACTTCATCTTCACAAGTAGTTAGTTTGTACCCATTTTACAGATACGTGAACAGAGGCCTATTTTAGAGACTGAATCCAGAAAGGCTCACTGAGATCCCTCCATTCCCTTCTACTATATGTGTCACCTGCAGGTGTGAGACCCAGAGGGGGACACTGTTCTTCTGAGACTTACATTCTGTGAAGGGATAGAATCTTTGCTTATTTTTACTGAAATGACTCCAAAAACACAAATATAATTAGAGGAAAAAATAGTCTTTCTTTTAACAAACTGGTCATATTTATTTTTGAAGCTTGACCCCTAGTTATGTCTTGGTTTTGGGATCTTTTACTTTAAAACACTTAAAATTTTGAGAGGCATTTATTTTCTTAATGTTTCATGACCACTTTGTGGAGCCATAATTCGGGGACCATGAAGTTCACGCTTTAAAAGTGTGCCCAACTCAGTGGTTTTCAGTATATTCGGATCCAATCAAATTCTGGAATATTTTCATCACTGTAAAATGGAAACTTCACACCCATTAGCAATCACTTCCCATTTCCTCTTCCCCCTAGTTCCTGGCAACTAAAATTTTTCTCTCTGTCTCTAAGGACTTACCTGTTTGGGACATTTTATTTTGATGGAGTCATATACTATGTAGCCTTTTGTGTCTGGCTCCTTTCAATTAACGTAATGTTTTCAGAGTTCGTTCTGTGGTAACACTTGTCAGAACTTCATTTCTTTTCATTGCTCAATTAATATTCCATTGCATGGATATGCCACATTTTATTTATCTACTCACTAGTTGATAGAAATTTTTGTTATTTCAACTTTTGGGCCACTATGAATGATGCGGATATGAACATTCATGTGTAAGTTTTTGTATAGATGTGTGATTTCAATTGTCTTGGGAATATGGTTGGTAACTTTATGTTTAACTTTTTGAGAAGTGCCAAAGTACTTTACAAAGTGACTATCCTTCCTTATATCCTCAACATAAAAATATGAGAAGTTTAATTTCTCTACATCACCAACACTTGTTATTGTCCATCTTTTTTTTTTATTATAGTCATCCTTAGTTATAAAATAGTATTTCATTGTGGTTGTCATTGCATTTTCCTAATAACTAATGATATTGAGAAGGCATTTATTTTTATGATGTAATATTATCTTAGCCAGGCATGGTGGCACATACCTGTAATCCCAGCACTCTGGGAGACTGAGGCAGGAGGACTGCAAGCCTGGGCAACTCAGTGATTTAGTGAGACCTTATCTCAAAATTAAAAAATAAAAAAGGGATGGGGATGTAGCTTAGTGTGAAGTCCCTGGTTTCAATCTGAGTACCATGAAACACAAACAAATGAACAAACAAATAAGTAAATTAAATAATATTGACCAGAGGAACATAGTAAAATCACTTCATAAGCCTTTACAAATACTACCTGGGCTCCAAACTCTTAAAGTGGTGAGAATATTTGCCAAAATGTTGTACCGATGTTTTAAATGTAATGGAGAACCAACTCAAAATGGCCTTAAGCAAAAAGGAAAATTATTATTTTACATAGCAGGGAGTTCAGGCTCAGAGGATCACAGGGCTGTCTAGCACAGCAGCTCAGTACTCTCACAGAGACCCACCTCCTTCCCCCTGCTCTGGCCCTCTCTGTGCACCCACTTTGAGAGTATGCGTCCCACCTGGACGGTGGCAACACGGCTGCTGGAGTCCCAAGTGGCCTGTCTGGACCTGAAAATGTCCAGCGGAAGAGAAAGCTCCCCCTAGCACCTCTAGTTCTTTTCTTTACTTTTTTTTTTTCTCTCCTACCTCATTGTGAGCTTTATTAACATCAAACTCAAAATCCATTAATTATTTCACTCAAATCTTCACACTTCTGAAATTAAGATGTGTTTTAACATTGATAGTTCATCATACTTTAGTAGCAGCATTTTTTCGTTTCGTAGTGGTATGTAAAATGAAGGTCCATCTTTTTTTTTTTAAGAATTGCTTTGGGTTATTTCTTTTTTTTTTTTGCAATTAAAATTATTTTAATGGTACATTTTAGATACATATAGTGGTAACATTCATCATAGGGGATTTGTACCTGTACATGATATATCTTGCTGCTTCTTTTTTTCCCATTCCCGTCCCCTCCCTTCACCCCTCCTCCCTCCTTATTTACAGAAGCTTTGTTTCCATTTTTTCCTTCTATTCCTTACTTTTCTTGTCCCTCCCTTGCTCCCCTTCCCATTTGAACAATTTCTTCCCTTTCCCAATATCATACATTTTAGTCTTTATTTACCCTTTCAGTTTCTCACACCGGAGAGACAACATGGTATTTAAACATATCTGTCCGATTTATTTCGCTTAAGAGTGTGGTCTCAAGATGCATCCACTTGTGTAGACCTTTTCTTACATCTCACTGGCCTAGAACTCTATTGCAAGCCCAAATCTGAACCAATCCCAGGCAAAAGAAATGGGAATTCATGTGTGTGATTTAGTCGAAGTGTGATCTACTGCCTTCCTAAAGGGGAGTCGATGGGAATGCTGCTAATAGAGAAGGGGTAAGCGGATGCTAAAGTTGAGAGTGTCTCTGCTACAGGGTGCGACATTACGATGGACAGAAATATTAGGCTGAATTTCGAAATTGCTGCTCATGAACCACCAACATAACGTTCATTTCATATGGTTCAACCTAATAATTTGCAATGCCAGTTAGACAGACCGGCCTGAAGGGTGGGGAAAAAGGATATTGGCCCCAGGTTTTAGTTCATTCACTTAATGTAGCTTATGAAGTGTGAATCCCTTAAAACGATTGATATAAGTACATCAGACTCCTGTGAGTAAGAGGAATTTGCATAATACAAGATCTTATCTGATTTCCTTACCTATTTCTTGGCACATCTCGAATGTTAGAAAATATTTCCCCAGTTCCAAGATCCAAAAATGTGTCCTCATACACATGCGAACAAAGCCTGTGAATGTTCTACTCACACAGACTTAGCCGTCTGCTGAAGTTCAATTTCGATCAGTTAAATCACAGAATGCATTATTCTGGGGGCTGGGGATTTAGCTCAGTGGTTACAGTGCTTGCCTTGCAAGCACAAGGTCCCGAGTTCGATCTCTGGCACCAAAAAAAAAAAAAAAAAGAATGCATTATTCTATTTTCATTTAAAAAAAATTTAAAGATTTCAAAGAGAAAGTGACTATGTACCTTCCATTTTAAGGATCTTTTAATCTAGGCAGACTTTGAGAAATATAAAATATATTAGTTAGTATACAGTGATGAGCGGACACTTGGAGGACGGGGCTGTCCTTGAGTCGGACAGTATCATGCACAAAGCATATTTTCTTTCTTTCTTTATTTTTAATCAGTGAATCCAGGGCCTCCTGCATACCAAGCAAGCCTTCTGCCACTTTGGAAAATGATAACTATTCTCTTTTTAAATTTTAATTTTATAATTCTATTTATGTTAAAATAGCTGTTATATTAGCGCAGCACAAAATTCAAAAAACATAAAAGTTATAGTGAAGTCCTCCTCCTGCAGCTATTCCTTATTCATTCACTTTTCCCAGAACAACTAACAGAAAAACTTTATGTCAAACTCCACTTTCCTTATAAGTGCCAGCACACATCACATAATACAGTATTCTGCTCTTTCTGTTGTAGTTTTATTTACCTAATAGATTACTTTGGTGTCCATTCCAAACTGGTACATAATGAGCATCCTTATTTATTTTTTCTGGCGGCATAATATTCCAGTCTATAGAGGTACTGTATTTCTTTAACCAGTATCTTACTGATGTATAGTGAGATCGCTTTCAGTCTTTCACTATTGTGAATGTGCTGTAAAGGATAACCTCGTGCATATATCATTTCACACCTGTGCAAGTAAAATTTCTGTAGAAGAATTGCTGCATCAAAGGATGTGGCTCCCCCTGCCTTCCTGGAGATTGAATGCGCATCAAAGGATGTGGCTCCCCCTGCCTTCCTGGAGATTGAATGCAAGGTCCCGCACCTACTATTCAAGTGCTCTTCTACTGAGCTACAGTGCTACACTTTCTTTTTTTTTGGTGCGGGGGATTGAATTCAGGGCCTTGTGCTTGCTAGGCAAGCACTCTAACCACTGAGCTAAGTCCTCAGCCCTTGCCCTTTCTACTTTATTTTGTGAGCAGGTTGCATTCATTAAGTTCCCCAGGCTGGTCTTGAATTGCAGTCCTCATGCCTCAGCCTCCTGAGTAGCTGGAAATACAGGTGTATGCCATCACACCCAGCTAGTTTTTCCTTTCCTTTCCTTTCTTCGCTCCTCTTCCCTTCCCTCTACCCCTCTCCTTCCCCTCCTTCTCCTTTCCCTGTGCTGGAGATCAAACCCAGGACCTCACACACACTAGACAAGTGTTCTCGGATGCACCACCCCAGCCCCGATGCATGCTTGCACAGCCTTGATGGATAATGCCAACTTGCCCCTGAGAGACTGTGGGCTTCACGTGTCCTGCACGGTGGGAGGCGGCACTTGCTAGCTGCCCTGCGGGGGCAGTTTTCTAGAAGAGCGAAGTTTCAAGCTGCCCCTCAGCTTCCACCTGGGTATGCGGCAGGACCCAAAAAAGATCTTGCTCCCATTTTTAATGACACTGAAAAATGTTCGTGATACGGTACCAAGGGGACAAAAGGAAGAGTAGCAATCTGAACTGTGTAAAAATTGTGGAGCGTGCAAAGAAACCACTGTACTGGCATAATTAAAACACTGACCATATTTAATGGCTTATAGTCTTCTATAATTAGCCGTGGTTTCGATTACAACCAGAAAACAAGACTGAAAGAGCCGCTGCTGCTGTCCTTGGTTAGAAATCTCATTCCAGCAGGAAATCTCAGCAAGGCCCTTGGGGTGCAGCCTGCTTTGAAGGGCCCTCTGTGGAGTCTGGGTTCCAGCCGAACACCCTCCACCCGATCAGGGTCCGCTTTGGGTGGCCTCGAGGACCCCAAGGAGCTGCCAAAGTAAGATTCCCGAGGGAATGTCTTTTTTTGTTTGTTTTTAAACAAATTGCTCTGGTTTATCTATTTTACAGTTTTTAAGGTGGGGTTTCATCTTGCTTTCTGACTTTTCCACTGTGGTTTATTCTTCACTAAGATCACTAAAAATATTCTGTGGGCTGGAGGTGTCCTTAGTCTGTGGGAGGTCCGAGGTTCTACCACCAGCACTCAAAAAAAAAAAAATGCAGATGGGTGTGGCAGTGCATACCAGTGGTCCCAGCTACTAAGGAGACTGAGGCAGGAGGATCCTTTGAATCCAGAAGTTCAAGACCAGCCTGGCCAATATAGTGAGACTCTCTTCAAAATTCCAAAACCAAAACAAACAGAAAACCCCTGAACTCCCAAAGACCCATCTATCCAGAAAAAGCCTGCTCTTTTGCTAGAAGTCCTAGGTCCTTGGAGCGTTTCTCCAGGGAGGTGCCGGGAGGTCCCCCGCCCCTGGCCTGTCTTGCTCACAGCATAAACTGCTAGCTGTTGCAGTTGCAATTTTCTCCCTAAACTCAAGTCCTTTTGTTGAGTCGCTCACATTCCAAAAAAGGTAATTTGAGAGTGCTGCTGAATTTAGATGCATTTGGCTAATTTGTTTTTATTATGCATAGAAATATTGGTATAAAAAGGTGTTTCAATTATTTTCTAAGGGAGGGACCTATGTATTCTCCGCAGCCACAAAGCGTTTAAATGGAGTTATTTTTCTCGGCCTATAATCGGTCTCCCTTTTAAGTACTCAGCAGAAAAGTAAGTTTACTGCTCCCGGCACAATAGGCCTCTTCACTTTTTAGGTTTGGGAGACCTGGGTGACCTAGGAAAGTTAATTAGAAGGTTAACAAAGACGAAGACAGAGTCGAATCCGTCGCCTCTCCTTCAGCCAAAGATGCCATCCATTAATTAGGGAAATCTTTAAGGTGGCCTTTATAGACTCCATAGAAAATCTGTCGGTGGCGGCCCGCAGTTTTGATCAGATTTTCCTCCTCCCCATAATGCTCCCCGCGAGGGTACGAAAAGCCGGAGGGCCGGGGTGGGAGAGGGGCGCGCCGAGGGGCAGGAAGGGGCTGCAGCGCCCGCACAGTTAACCAGCCGCCGAGGTGCCTGCCGGCTTTGATTCTCAGCTGCCCGCGTGCTTGGGCCATGATGTAATCCCCATTGAGCCCAAGCCGCGGCCCGGCTACGCGCCTCCCCGGAGGCTGCGCCGGGCCGTCCGGGCCGCGTCCGCAGGTGCCGGCGGGGCTGCTCGCGGTGGGGCGGCGCCGGCCGCGTGTGGGGCCCTCGGGTCTCCCCGGCTCCGTGGCTCGCCCGGGCGCGGTCGGGGAAGGACGAACCCGCCCAGCGGTGCTTAGCTGGTGGGAAGGCCCGCTGGTGCGGGCGGTTGCCTGGACTGCACCTCCCTGCCTCGGCTTCCAGGCCTCTCCCAGACATCCCTGAGCCTACAGTTTCTGATTTAGGGGGTGGAGTCGGCAGGGTTCCAGTTGGGTAGTAGGTCTGTACAGGCGGTGTTAATCCTGAGTACGGAATGCCTGTATTTTTGCGATGTGGATTTTTTTTTAACCTTTCTAAACCATTGTAAGGTGCATTCATATCGCCGTGCAGCTATGACCAGGATTCCAGCACTTTTTCTTCTTCCGGAAGTGTGGAGAGTGCATTGTGGAACTTACGGTTTTTTTGCTTTTTTCCTTGAATTTAGTTTTGAAACTACATCCCAGACTTAGTACCAAGCTTGTTCAAATTACCAGGAAATTGTATTTAAGGAATTTGCATTTTGTAATGGGTTGGGAGATTAGCACTGTTCTCTCTCTGTGGCCAAAGCTGGAACAATGCCGCTTGGTCCTTATTTGCCATGTAAAGATACCCGCGTGCTCTGGCCTCTCTGATTGCTCAGATGGCTACTCGCTGGGGGTAGGTAGCCCTTTCCATCTGCTTTCTTCCCCTCCCTGGCAGAGTGGGGAAGAGATGCTGTCCCCCAGGGAAGGGTCCCGTGTCATCTCAGCTCTTAGCAGCACAGAAGACAGGGCCACACCTATCTGAGCTGCCATTCTCAGTATATAAAGCCTAGCTGGTGGCCTCACCCGTATCAGGCCTTGTCTCTATTGATCTCCTGTCATTCTCCCAGCCCCTTCTTCCTGCTCCCCTACAGAAGGCCAAACCCCCAAACTCTGAGCGGGGCCACACACTGGGTGGCAGCCACCACACCAGCAGCCCCTCAGTCAACCGCCTCTCCTTTTCTGGCTGTGGGCACAGCACCGGGGAGCATGAGGGACAGTAAGTGTACCCAAGTTTCCAGAAGAGAAACAGTAACTGTCAAAAATCATTGTGAGCTCAGTAATGGGTTACATAAATTATGAAACATTAGCCGTAGCTCTCTTTGTCAATGCCACCATAGTGTAAAACTCCACCATTCCCACATCCAAAGAACCTCTGTTTTCCCCCTACAGTATGGGTATTAGCACTTCTTGCTAAATTGCTTGCTATGCCTAAGCAGTTGAAGCTGGTGTATATGGTGACCTTGAACCAAAGGAGCTGGGAGACTCTTTTTATTTTAAATGGGTCACCCGAGTGAGGCTTTATTTGAACTGGGCCTGTGCTGCAGCATAGACGGTTCAGTGCACAAGAAGGAGCCCTCCTAGACCAACCCAGGAGACTCTACTTAATTTGCATAGATGCTCAGCATGGAACCCAGGGCCTCTTGTGCGCGTATGCGCTGGGCACATGCTTTGCCACTGAGCTACATGCCCAGCAACAAGGGGCTCCTAGCTGTCAGAGGCAGTTCTGGGGCTGAGTCACACAAAGCGCTTTGTGTGGCTTCTCTGCTCTTCTAACCTTGCTTGCTGAGGTCCCATGTCTGTCTCCTCCCACACACACACAGTAGAATCACCCAAGGGGCTTTTACAACTTCCAAGACTTGAGCTACATCTTGGACCCATACAGTAAGAATTTCTGGGGTGTGGGGCTGGAGTGCAACATGCTTGTAAAGCTCCCTGGGGGGCTTATAGTTTGTACCTATAAATCTAAAGTACGTATGGGGTTGAAACTTGTGAAGTTTAATTTTATGTGTCAGCTTCACTGGACCCAGATACTCAGTCACAACGTTACTCTGTGCGTGTCCATGAGGATGTTTCTGTACAGCAGATTATCCTCACGCCTGGGAGTAGACAAAGTCTAGATTGCTGTGATGGAATTGTTGGTAGAAATGTGGACTTTAAAGGCAATTCTGGTGAAGATTCCAAAAAGGAAAGGTGGAGAGAAGGCCTCCATCTTCTCGGACAATACACAAATGACAACAGACAAGGATGCTGGCAGAAATAGGGCAGTAATGGCCGTTATGGTGAGGCCTTGGGAACAGGTTGTTGGAAAGTAGGTGGAAGAGCTTGTCCTTGTTATACAGCGGCGAAGAGCTTGGCTGAACTGCGTTCTTGTGTTTTGTGGAAAGTAGAACTTGCAAGCAGTGATGAGAGTGATGGGAGTGACAGCCCTGGTCAGATCCTTCTTTTATCTTGAAAGATAATTCACACATTCAAATTACTAAGCAAGCAATGAAACAGGATACTTAGCAGGGGAGATTTCTAAGCAAAGTACTTAAGGTAAGGATTGGGTCCTCCTTACTGCTTATAATAAGATGGCAAGAGAGATAAAGTGAAGAATAAATTCAGTAAAAAGGAACCAAGTTAAAGAGCTGGAAGAACCTCGACCCGCCCCTATCGCAAAAGTCAAGGGTGCTGGTTCTGAGAAGCTTCCATCAGTGTGGCTAAGGGGCCGTTTACTGAGGAAAGTAACGTGGGTGTGAGGCATGGATCAATCAGCCGCCTGGACAGTAGAGATGGATTACAGCAGCAGAAATACTGCCAAATGGGGAGAACTGGGCAGGCAGGAAGGCTGTGAGCCTGCGAGTTATCACTCAAGACAGAGAATGACCTGAAGCCAGTTCAGCGGCCCCAGAGCTCACTCCCATCAGGAGCCCAGAGGAGGCCCAACTATTCAACAGGTGGGCCCTGGAGGACAATCACACTGTCCACCTCCCCAGAGAGGCCGGGCCAAGAGCACCCCCTGAGCCTCAGGGCTGTTCTCAAGCTTTCCAACTGCTGGGATCTGCCTGGGCGGGGGCACCCCACCAGGGAAAGGCACACACCATCCCCTTTCCTTCTTTTCTGTTCCTCCCTGGGGACATAGGCACATGTCTCCCCTGTGCCTGTCCTATGGCTGCACACTGGAAGCACACTATTTGATATCACAGGCTTACCACTGGAGAGGCACTGGCCTCAGGGAGAATTGTACCTTGAATTTCATCTGCAACTGACTGAGATGATAGTTAGAGGAGACTTAAGATTTTAAACTTTAGAGTTGATGCTGGAATGAGTTAAGATTTGGGGGCTGTTGGGATGGAATGGGTGTATCCATAAGAAGGACATGAATTTGGAGGGGGCAGGGGGCAGGAAATTTGGCAAGAAAGTATTACAGTCTCCTCAAGACTCACACTGCAGCCAGATGTGGTGATGCACACCTGTAATCTCAACACTCTGGGAGGCTGAGGCAGGAGGAGTTCAAGTTTGAGCCCAGCCTGGGCAATTTAGTGACACAGCAAGGCCCTGTCTCGAAATAAAAAATAAAAAGTTCCTGGGAATAGCTGGGAATATAACTCAATACAGAAGCCCTGGGTTCAACTTCCAGTACTGGGGGGGAAAAAAAAGTGACTGTATGTGGAGATTAGTTCTGTGAAGAAGTGATAAAGGCTAAATAAAATCTAAGGCAGGGCTCCGGTCCAATAAAGCTGAAGAAGGAAGGCTACTGAGTACTCATTCTCTTTCTCTCTCTCCCTCTCTCCTTCTCCCTGTCTCTGCCAGGAGAGTTGTGTTTGTTTGTTTGTTCGTTTGTTTTTTACCAGAAACTGACTCCACTGCCACTTTGATGTCATACATCTGAGTCTCCAGAGCTGTGAAGAACTTTCTGTGACTTAAGCCACCTCATTTATGGCATTTGATATGGCAGCCCAAGTTGAGTAATAAAACACATCACCTTGGTGATTTCCCTGTACCCCCAGCTCTTTGGATAGGGCCAGGCACCCGACCCAGGGGGTCCCCTCCATGGGCCCCTAAAATAGTTCCCCCATTAAACCCACAAACAGAGCCTCCTTTAGGCTAATGAGATCTTCTTTTGAATCCTATATTCTCCAGGAATATGTCACTCCAGGGTGAGTTAACTCAGAAAACTGTAATATCTGCCTAGAAAGCCAGGTGACAGTCATTTTGATGACTGGGGCACTTTCCAAAAAGGATAGGCCTCAAATGGCCTGGAGAAGCGGGACCCCTCAGGGCAAAGGAATCCCCACAACAGTGGTGAAGAAACAGGCTGGGCCTCCGGAGACTGAGGAATGCAGGACTAACTTCGCTGGGACTACAGCTTTCCCCAGGACTTCTGATCATGCAAACCTTCCTCCAGTCCCACCCAAATCACCCTGAGGATGGCCTCTGTCATAACTGTGCTTGTGGAGCATACGTGACTGTTAGGATACAGCACCCGTGCAAACTTACTTAGGTGTTAGGGGAAGGGGGTGGCTTGGGCAGTTTGCGTGGACAGAGGCAGACAGAGAGAATGTTTGGAGACCACAGCCATTCCCTTCCCTCACTCCGTTACCATCTGTCTCTGGCCCTGTTGCTTCTTGCATTTGCTCACTTGCTCAGGTGTGCCCACCCCTCTGCACAGCAGCTCTGCCACCATGAGGCAGGGATGGGGCTGGCAGGGGCTTAGGCATCAAGCATCTACCAAGGATATTCATGTGGAAATTTGCATTTTCAGTAAATAGCAAAACAAAACCCCAAAATCCCAAACAAAACCCAAGAAACTTGTTTTTTTTTTCCCATTTCAAGTCCTAAATCATTAGATTTGAATTTGGATTAAAGGGTACCTTAGAGAGTGAAATGTTCTGACTCATAATGTTTTCTGACAAAATCTTCATGTTAACCAGAAAATATTTAAAAAAACAAACTTGCACCGAAAATGTTTTTAAAATGTTTACTTTCCTCTCACTGTAAATGTAGTGACAATTTTTGCATTCTCCTGGTAACATGTGTGTCCTGAGTTTAAATAATGTTCTGCTGGATGAGGTGGCACATGCCTGTAATTCCAGCACACTAGGAGGCTGCGGTAGGAGGATTGCAAGTTTGAGCCCATCCTGGGCAGCTTAGTGACTTAGTGTGGTTCTGTCTCAAAATGAAAAATAAAAAAGAAAAGGGCTGGGGATAGCTTGGTGTGAAGACACTGGTCCAATCTCTAGTACCTTGATAAATAGATAGACAGAGAGACAAATAGACAGATGGCAGTGCCCATGGAGGAGATCACAGGGATTGACAAGCAGTTCTGGGTCAGGGTCAGAACCCCTTTCAGCCCCTCTATGTCACAACAGGAGACTCAAGTGCACTATGGGACCTCTCTGAGCCCTACTTCCCAATATGACGAGGGGAAATGGAGGTGGTCGTACTTGTCTTTTTAGCTCAGGGGTAGTTACTTACTTTAAATTTATATGTGAAGTTAATATGACACTTTTTTTTTTTTTTTTTGGTGCTGGGGATCGAACTCAGGAACTTGTGCTTGTGAGGCGAACATTCTAACCACTGAGCTAAATCCCCAGCCCCTATATGTGAAGTTAATAAACTGAAAGTTTCGGTTATCATTTCAGTCTTTGGGGTCTAGACTTGCCCTATTAATGTTTGTCAAATGACTTCTACAGTGTTAATGATCTCCAAGTGGAAGGCATAGGAAGTCAGGCTGCATCTGTAAAGATCCCAACAGTATTTTGAAAAACTCGAGTCATGTTTTTTAATGCTAAATACCTCATATGAGGTTCTGTTAACTTTTTTCACAAAGCAAGGTGAAGAAAAATAATCAGGTAAATTGAGGTTTGATTTACTGAGTTTAGGTTTAACTGAGCTGCTATGGTACAAAAAAGTCATTAATAACGTATTCTCTAAAAAAAGTATTCAGCCATGTTATGGTTTATAACTAGATGTCCCCCCACCCAAAACGTCATGCCTCATAAATTAGATTTTGGGAGGTGATTGGATCAAGGGTGAGTGATACTGGATCATGTGGTTTTATAGCTGGGTGTGATGTTGGGAGATGAAGCCTGGTAGGAAGAGGTGGGTCGTTGGGGGTGTGGCCTGGAAGGGAGAATATCCCTCCTGTTCCCTGGATCCCTCTCTGCTTCCTGCCTACCCTGCCATGGACTGTTCTCCTTTGTGAAGCCTCTCTGCCATGCAGCCCTGCATTGCGGCCCCACTGACTATGGACTGAAACCTCTACAAACTGTGAGACAAAATCAACCTTTCCTCCTTTAAGTTATGGGTGTGTTATGGTTTGTGTCTAGATGTCCCCCCAAAGCCTCATGTGGTAAGAGATAGCTGGATCTAGAGTGTGTGATTACTAAATTGATCCATTGATCAGTTTGGCATCATTCTGCTGGGATCAAGGATGTGAGACTGAGATTGGGGGTGGGGGTGCGGGCCGCCCTGGAGACAGGTAGCCTAGATAAAAGATACAGGAAGAGGCTAATTAGCTGCTTGTTTGCATTGCTTATTTGCATACATTCCTTGCAATTCCTCACTTTACTTTGCTGCCGGTGGGCCATGGGTTGGCTGCTGGGCCCGCCCTGCCTCTGCCATGCCGCCCTGCCTCGGACCCAGCGGACTATAGCCTGAAACCTCTGCAGACTGTGAGCTAATAAACCTTTCTTCCCCTAACTTTGGGTGTCGGGTATTCTGTCCCAACCACGAGAGGAAAGTAACTAAAACAGGGTGTCATGTATTTTGTCCCAGCAATGAGAGAGTAACTAAGACAAATCAATATTGCTAAAGGACACTGGGAGATCATTGTTGTACAGAAACAAACATGGTTGCTGTCTCACAAAGGTGGCAGTGTGGTACTCAAATACATCAAAAAAGCATAAAACAATCTGGACATGGTGATACACACCTGTAGTCGCAGTTTACTCTAGATGCTGATGGGGAAACCAGACCCCCTCCTCAAAGAAACAAATTGAACAGGTTTATAATTGTCTTTTATTTATTTATTTATTTGAGACTGGGGCTTGCTGGTATTGCCCAGGTTGACTTTGAACTCCTGGGCTCAAGCAATGCTCCCACCTCTGCGTCCTGGGTAGCTGGGAGTTCAGGTGTGCACCACCATGCCAGGCTGCAGATGTCACTGTTGACAACAGTATCCAAATGTTACGATCTGCTTAACTTCAATCTGAGATAACTGACACTTGAGGGACCTTATGATGGCTCAAAAACTAGCCCCATGCTGGATACTCTCCATATTTTTAATCCTCAAAACAACCTCGCAAGGCAGATACTATTACCTTTAGCCTGCATAGGAGGAAACTGCAGTTTATCAGGACATGGCCAAGGTCACAATAGGTGGTTACAAAAGAACTAAAGCCAGTTTTTTGTTTGTTTTGTTTGTTTTGTTTTGGTGCTGGGTATTGAACCCAGGTCCTCATGCATGCTAGGCAAGGGCTCTTCACCTGAGCTACATCCTTCAGCCCTTTTTATTTTTTAATTTAATTTAATTTTAAGATGAGGTCTTGCTGAATTGCCCGGGCTGGGTTCAAACGTGTGATCCTCTTGCCTCAGCCTCCTGAGTGCTAGGATATTCTCTGAGCAGAACAGTGGGAGTTTCATTTTCCTATCCCTTACCATGATGCAGGGATACATGCACATGCTTTTCAACATATCAAAGTAAAATGCTAACAGTAGCTAATGTTAATCAAGGATAACTGTGCTGGACGCTATTCTAAACTCCTCACATGTAGTAATTCATTTAATCCTCACAAAAATATGAGGAGTGGATCTTACTATTTAATTTTATCTATTTGGGGGGTTGCTGGGGATCGAACTCAGGGCCTTGCACTTGCTAGGCAAGTGCTCCATCACTGAGCTAAATCCCCAACCCCTGTCTATTTTATACATGAGGAACTGAGACACAGAGAGGTTAAGTAATTTGTCTGAGGAAACTCTACTAGCACATAGCAGAGGCAGAATTTAGATACAAGTTGCCTGGGTCCAGAGCTTAGAAATGATCATTTCATCCAGAAGAAACACTATCTTTAATATCTATCACAGTTTTCTTAAATCGGTAAAATAAAAATCATTACGATAGGAGCAATCCCTTCTCTACTCTCCGCCCCCAACTCCCAGGAGCTAAAGACACAATCCCATCCGTAGTCTGTGTGACTATTTCCTTCTAGTGTTGTGAAACCTATACAACTGTACGCAGAAGTCCTGAATTTCACTCACCATGAATTAGCACACAACAGAAGAACACGCCATGTATTCTAAATCTGAACTTTTTGCCTAATTTAGCTTCTGTTTCTAAATGCACATTTCCCACACATGAGAGTTCTCTCAAAGGATTAACGGTCTGAGGAATTGAAGAAAATGAGAAGCATTTTCCTTACCAGCTCAAGGCAAGTGACAGAAAAGTAAAAATTGTTTAAAAATTAGTTTTTAAAAAGCTTTTAGATCTTTACTCCCACTGACTGGCTATTTGGGTAAATTGGACATAGTCTCACTGACAGGCCGCAACCTCAGTGGTTTCTCTGGGGCCAGGGCAGGAGGGAGGCGGCAGGAAGACTGAGGGCATCAGGCTGGTGGCCTTAACCTCAGTCACTAATTGTCCTCTTCAAGAGCACTCTCCTTTTTGCATCACCAAGTCACCCCTGAAGATCTCTAAAGTATCTGGATGTGGCGGTGCACACCTGTAATTCCAGCACTCTGCGAGGCTGAGGCAGGAGGACCGCAAGCTGGAGCCTACCCTGGGCAATTTAGCAACTCAGAAAGACCTTGTAATAAAAAAATAAATTTAAAAAAGGGCTGGGGATGTAGCTCAGTGCAAAGGCCATACCCAGTGCCACCTTCCAGCCCTCTCCACCCCTCTGCGATCTATAAAGCAGGCTGGTGCCCTCTAACATAAACCTAGTGTGTGGTTGGGAGCCATTAAGGGTGCTTGATACTGATTAAACTTCTTTCTTGTATAATACATGCCTACTACATTCTACTTTCTTCCCTCTTTACTGTACCACAGGAAAGTTTCCATGGCGATTGTTTTGTATAAGCAAAAACCAAAATTAAATTAAGAGGTCACTCTCTCCAGTAGCAGAGACAAAATCAGGAAAACATTTTCTAATCAGAAACTGTGAAGAAATTGAGGCTTGAACATAATAGCAAAATTAGGGTTTGGATGGTGGTATTCTTTCAACCAACTTTTCACAAATATTTCCTGGAACAGGCCCAGGAGTGAGTGCTAATTTAGCCTATTCTCTTTCAGATGGAAGTGAATTCACTTGTTTAGTTTGCTGCCTCACCTTTCACCCCAGCTCAGCTCTCACTGGGCACACAGTGCAGCCTGGGGACCACGCTGGGCCCCTCTTCTCCAGGGACCACCCCACCTCCAAGCTCTACAGCTCCAGTCTTCCCTGAGAAGTTCCCCTGGACCTGTGGTCCTTCTCCTGCCCTACAGCTCCCAATCAACAATTACCTCCTAGGAGGTGGAGTGACATCAGTCACCCTGGCGGGAGGAATGTGGGGCCAGCAGATATGAGGAAACGCCAAGGGCCCTTGACTGTGATGGCACTGGCCATACCGAGGGACTGGAGGATCAGAAGTGAGAAAGGTCACTTTGGTACACAAGTCAGATCTGAGTGAAAAAGACCTCTTTGGATGTATTCGACCCATCTACTTAGGCTGGGACAGGAGACCATCTCCACAGGGAGGCCAGGACTTGCCAAACAACTCCTAGCACCCACGGATGCCCTCTTCATGTTCAGGGTGTCGCCCCCTATTTGACTTCATGGTTTTACATATACTTACTCCTATGCCTACTTCTTGAGCTTAGATAGATATTCAGCTAATCGGTGTCTCTCTTTTCTTCGGCTTCCCCTCCGCGGTGTGAAGATGGATCCCAGCATCTCACACATGCTAGGCAAGCACTCTACTCTCTTCTCTTTGACTGAAGGTGTAGAGGTGGCTTTTAAAAGCAATTCAATTTGAATGTAGAAACTTAAGGACTTCTTTGCCTCTTTGGGGATTCTTTTTTCTGTCTGTCAGGCTAACGTGGTCTGCAACATGCACATGCATGCATACATGCATGTGCACGCACACACACATACACACAAACACACACACACACACACACACACCCCACACATACAAAGCTCAGGACCCTGCAGGCAGCCCCAGCTCTGGTACTCACATTAGACCCTTTTGGGAGCCTCAGGGATAGAAGTCCCACAGTCACTGGGTGGCAGAGTTTGCGGAGAGGCCAGAGGCTGGGGGGGCTGTCCTCTCTTGCCAAGAGTGGTTCGTTAGCGTTAGCGTGATTCTCAGCAGGAGTCAGGGACTGCGTGATTTCTGCCATGGCTTCCCAGAATCCAGTTGTCTGGTATCCAAGCACAGCCTTCTACATGCAACAGGGAATGTGGGCTTTTCGAATCGGGCTTCTTCGAGAGGAGAGTAGGCAGTCAAGTGTGAAGGGGTGTCACAGTGGTAGCCGCCCTGGGGGAACACGTGGGACCAGCTGGGCTCTGGGCCAACTTCAGAAGAGGGGAAGCCTGCCACAGAGAGGTGTGGGTTCTCCAAGGATTCTGATTGCTTCTGACCAGTCTTTTGTCATTTTAAAGTGGGGCCTGCATTACTGGTTTTGCCCTGGTTCTAGGACATGTGCTAATTTTCATTCATTGATGTATTCCTTCAAAATCGAGTCATTCTCATAAGAAAGATCTTAGGCCCAACGATCAACTGCCACAAATGAGTAGCATCATTCCCAGTGTATTGATGAAGAAACCAAGGCTTCAGCATGGTTAAGTAGGACTTGGAGGGGCAAGAAGTGTCTGCACTTCGGATTTCCCGTTCTTTTGCTTGCACACTGTTCACCAGTGAAGTGGTACTGAATCCTGAGTGCGGGACCAGTTTCAGTCAGGTACTGTTCACAATAACTTGGTCCCTGCCATCTTGGCTCTGACAGCCTGGTTTGCCACAGTGAAGGGATGAGGCAGGCTGAGTGGTATGAGCTTTAATGAGTTATTGGTTCATCAAATATTTCTTGAGCATTATGTGAAGAGGAGGAGAAAGGTGCAGAGATAGAGATGAAACAGTTGCAGTCTCCATTCTCCGAAAGTTCAGTCTTGCAAGAGCTCTCACTGTTCAAAACGTACAGTGGCTTCCTGTTGCACCCGGGGTATGATCCTAAGTCTCCAAGTGGCCCATAAGGCTGCTGGGATCGGGCCTTTGTTTTCTCTCCACCCTAGCTCTGGCTACCCCTAGTTTCTTCATTTAGTTTCTCCATCCCTTCTGTAGGCTCTCTGCACCTTGGGATGGCTTCACAGAAGTGTCATTTGACACTTCTTGAAAAATGTATATATTTCTATAGCTGAGCGTGGTGGTACAGGCCTGTAATCCAAGGATTTGGGGGAGGCTGAAGCAGGAAGATTGCAAGTATGAGCCCTGCCTGGGGTAGATGAGAGCCTGTCTCTAAATTTAAAAAAGAAGTAAATAAAAATAGAAAGAACTGGGAATGTAGAGAGAAAGGTGGCAGGGGAGTTTAGGAATGGGGGACACACTGAGAAGTAGCAGCTGGGGAACTGTCACAGAAAAGGCAGAACTGACTTTCCCTACTCTGCTAAACAGAGCTGGGCTGGGAAGACGGGAGCGGGCAAAGGAGGTGGCTGGAGGAGGAGCACTGAAGCCAAGCACAGGAGCTGGAGTCCCTGAGGACTGTGAAGGGCGGTCAGATGGGAGGACAAGACATTTGATCTCCAGCCGCGACTTGCTCGGCCACCCTGGTCCAGTTACTTCTCTGAGCCTCAGAACTTGTAAGGAGGATAAAGTAACCAGCTCTCTTTCCTTTCTATGTGGAATGTGCTCCTTAACGTTCAGGTGATGATGGATGGGGGCAGGTATCAGGATGGGGGCCAAGTGTGGGAGGCAGCAGCGAGGAGGAACTCCCAGGAGGAGGGAGAGAAGCCTGATCAGAATGGCGCCTCTTCACTGTGGTGTGGGAAGGTCCAAGGCTGAAGGGGAAGCCAGGAGCAAGGGGACAAGTAGGGGGTGCTGCTGGTATTCATGGGCCCCCCACAGACCAGCGCAACCTGACTTCTCCCTACCCCTAGCTCATCTCAAGTCCTGACTGGTGGAGAACCAGGCTTTTAGCAGGAGAGAAGGCCAGTAAAACTGGGGATCAGGTCGGCTGCTTTCAAAGAGCAAGAGGAGGTGTGAAGAGCTAAAGGAACTCTTTGGACAGTCCGAGTGACAGAACAAGCCCCTCACCCAGGTTTTTTCTTTAATGACCCCATTCTGCCCCATGGATGTCACTTTTTTCCCCCTTGTTCCTTTTCTTTTTTGGCGCTTTCTGGGAGGGGGAGCAAAGAGAGGGAGGTGGGAAGAGACTTTTTATTCACGAGTCCTCAGAATTACAGTTCACAAACTATTCAGTAAACTGACCGGCCTCAACCTCCCCTTCAACGGCCTAATCTAAGGGGTGGATCTATGTGTTTTGTTGCTTGTCAGAAACAATCGCGGCGCGGCCCATTACATTTACAGCACGTCGCCCTTTAATTGGTGTAACACGCTGAGGCCTGAAAGGAGGAGAGGCCCACAAAGGCGCTGTGAATGAGCCTTGACTCACACAAAAACACTCTGCAGAAGTTCAGAGCTGGCCACTAACAAGGAGGTAGGGAGTTAGTTTGAAAAGGGGGTGAAGTTCAGAAATGTGTCACCTTGAGGAGCGTCCCATCAAAGCAATGGTCGCATTGACAAGCTGCAAAGAAAAAAAGTTAAACCTTCAGCGACGTGGACCTGCCTGCTGGATTTATTTTTCCACTTGAGGAGGGGCCAGGAGAGGGACGAGTCTTTCTTTCTCTTCTCCCTTGCCCGCCTTGTGCTCTCTGCTCCCCTTATGTACTTCAGAGAGCCTTCAAAAAGTCGGAGCCCAAAAGATATACCTCCTACTCATCTGCTGAAATACACTATTTAAGAAAATAAATGTATGTTCAGAAAAACCAGGCAGAATGAGGCTGGTTTAGGTCGCTGTGGTTGAGTTCTGCCTCTGTGGGAACAGAGATTTGTCCTTGTCCTCTTGTCTCCTCCACCTTCCCCCTGTCCCAGGCCCGCTCCCTGCTCCTGGGCTGTGGGCGCTGGGGCCTAGACCCAGACGCCGGGTGACCCTGGAGGAGCTGCATCCTTGTGCGACTAAGATGCGGGCTCGGGCCATTTGGAAGCGTTCTGGTCAGGTGAATCCTAACTGCGAACGTCCTACCTACCCCTCACCAGGGGGGAGACCCAGCTTTCCCTCCTCCCGCCCCGAACATGCAGGGGAGGCTTCACCCTGTCGGAGCGGAGCTTCCAGGCTTCAGCTACAGGTGCAAAATTGGACACCCCCAAAAGGAGAAATGAGGGCGCAAGGGCCAGGATTGAAGGCGGGGGAGTAGTTGGCACTTCCCATCCCCCCTCCCTCCATGGTCATGCCCCTCCCTTCTCGCTCCGGATGCGAGGATCCCGCCCACTCTTGGTGGTGGCTCTGGGGTTGGTCTCCCTAGGTCCCCCTCTCTGCTCCCCGGCCTCTAGACGTCCTTTGCGCGGCGTGGGGGTGGGGGGCTCTCCGCGTCTCCCGCGCCAGAGTGGACACCTCCGCGTCCTCTTGCCTCCAGGGACCGCCGAGCACCCCAGGCACCCTCCTCCGATGGCCCCTCTCGGCCTTTGTGTGGTTCGGGACCCCAGCCCCAGCGCCGCCCCTGTGAACCGCCTGCCCCGTGCGAAGGCGGGGGCACTTTTCAATGCCGCGCCGCAGCTCCCTCCAGATTTGTAATCCGCCAAAAAGCCGCTGATTGCTGCAATCGTTACTTTTCATTAAAAAAACTTAGAAGCAATTTGGGAGAACCCTTCTCAATGAATACATTTACCCCCGAACGGTCTTTATTCTCCGCCTCCACTTGATGAGTTTCTCTGGCACGAATCCGTTCTTACAGGCACAGAATGGGCAATCCCTTGATCCCCGTCAATTGTCATCCCGAGTCGGGGCCACTTTGACCGCCAATAGTGGGGAAGTCAGAGCTAATCCTCAGAAGGAATCACGGGAAAAGAAAAGCAACAATAACCAAGTCAAGCGTAAAAAATGAAAGAGAAATCTCTATTATCACTCACTACATTTCCCAGCTATGTACTGAAAAAATCAGCTCGCTTGTCATTCGAGTCAGACACCCGCACAAGAATATGGGGTCGTGGTGGGTTGGTAGACTCACACGACGTAAGGAGCGCTGTTTGAGAGCGAAAGGCTCCTCTTCTGCCTCTGCCAAATCCCCCTCACATCCGCCATAACCATTAAATACAGACTGACTTTATTCTGTATGGGGAGGCCCAGGGGTGGGTGGGTGGGGAGGGAGCCCCAGCTGTCCACTGACACATAAAAAAATTCCCTGGAGAGCGGGCTGGGGGCGGGGTGTGGACGCTCCGGAGTCGCCCCCCTCTCCCGGCTCCTCTCCCCGGCCCGGCCGCCCCTCGGCGCTGCGCCCGTGACTGCCGCACCCCGCCCGGGTCCCCGCGCGAGCAGGAGCGCAGTGCGCCGCGCGGCCCCACGTCTGGTGCCGGGAGCCGCGGCCGGGCGCTGGGGCGGGAGCGGAGCCCGCGAGACCCACCAGTGTGCAAACGCTGCCACTTTCCAAGCCGCCGCCTGCAAGGATCAGACCCAGGCCGAGATTCCCTTCTGCCGCGCCGCCGAGGGAGGGGCAAATTCGTCCTCGAGAGGCCGAAGTCCAGAGGGCCGCCGGGGTCCATTCCGGGTGCTGCCCGGCGTCTCCGGGAGGGGGTCGCCCCAGCAGCGCCACCCTCTTTTCCTTCCTCTCGAAGGCAACTTCGAGGGGTCCGCGGCCCGAGTCCCCGCTCACACTGGACTTAGGGGGCACTGAGGATCTGAAGCCTGGACAGACTGCCTCGGGCGGAAAAAGGGGGCCAGGGTCCGCCTTTCTGCGTCCATTTCCCCCGGGTGGGTCGAGGAACCTCCCGAGGCCAAAAGGAGAAGCTGCTTTTCCCGGTCGCCCGCCGAGGGGTGTGACAGGGCCATGTGCGGTGGCGGCGGGACCGCTTTCCTTCCTCGCCTCTGCTCCGGCCCCTCGCCTGGTCCCCCGAGGCGCCTGGGGCGCTCGGGACAGCGCCCGGGTGCCACCTCACCCCCAGGACCCCCAATAGTGAAGCCTGCTGCGTTTCTGCCTCTGGGGAACCTCTTGGGCCTGTCACCCTCCGAATCCCTTCACACCACAGCCACAGCCCACGCCACACACACCACAGAGCGAATGTATACATTACATACACTAAACTCCATTTACACCAACATTCATACAAGTGTGTACACATGCAGAGAAAACGCGTTACAGGCCTAGGAAGCATAGTCACACTTTACCCACACGCAAATACACACTCACACATTTCTGCACACACAGCCTCGTTGCACGTGCAGAAGCACACGCCCTTGGGTGTCCACGACTTACTCTGTCTGAAATGGCAGGCAGACAGAGGGGACTAGCAGGAGCCACTTGGGTGGTGTCTCAGGACCTGGGGCCTGGATCTTGTTTGGGGATCCTTAAAGTGCCCTGAGCTTCCCTGGGGGCCTGCGCTGCTCTCACATCCCTCACCCGGCAGGGGCTACACGAAGCTGGCCTCACAGGGCCTTGCTGCTGACCAGACCTAAGCCCCAGGCAAGGACCAGGCTGTGGGACTGCTCACTGAGACACCTTACACTTGCCCACACGCTCTCAAAGGGGCACATAGGACACTTTCCACTCTCTGGGGGCAGGGAAGGGGGTGCAACCCCAGGGACCCCCATCCCTGCACAGGTTGGGAGCCCAGCCAGGAAAGATGGGGAGGGCAGGGGTGATAATTGCCAACTACAAAGCCAGTGAGAGCTTTCAGTCCTGCCCCAGATTTACATAAATGGAATCTAGCTTGGTCCACAGTCTGGAAAGGGTGCTTGCAAAAAGGGCGACATTCTGCAATCCTAATTAGTGATTTTTGTCCCCTTGTTACTGGGCTCAGCATCTCATGCAAATGAACTCTTCATTTCAGCCACATTACCCCAGCTCCAGAATTAACTGACTCTTATCTTTAATGATATGCTGCTGAAGTTCTCTGAGCCCAGCTAGCTTTTTATCTTGATTACTCTAATCAATAAGAAATGATAGAGTAGAATTATAAACTCTATTGGCTTTTAAATGTTGCCGACAAGCCCTCTAGATGCCATTCCTGTTCATTGTTATTTATTAAAATGATCCTCAGCTTAACAGCGGATGCAAATAGATGAACAAGGAGAATTAGCCTTGGGACTCTTTCCAGCCAGTCCCTGACACCACCAGCTCCCCACCCTTCCATCCTAGGGAAGATTCATCCCTGTTTGAGCTTGAGGAGGTGAAGCAAACAAACAAACAAAAAAGGCATAGAAAGAAAATTCCTCTTGAAGTCGACAGAAAAACAGGAGACAAATCGAGAACCACCAGACCTCACCCTATCCAATTTTAAAGGTAGAAGCTTGGGGTGGTAGGGAGGCACTTTGAAACAGAGCCTCATGCTCTGGGAATACACCCCCCCCCAAGTGCCCACCATCTCTCTGCCCTCCCCCTACAACCCACTGACTTTCTCTGTACCAGTATCTCTAGACTTTTGCGTAGATAGATGTATATATAATTTCAGGCAGTTAGACCTCAGGAAATGCTACTTCTTCATCTACTTCTCCTGGGAGAAAAATAGGGTTGAGTTCCTTCAGTTCTGCAGACCTACTTTCAACTCTAGTTGATCGGTGGGAGGTGGTTGGCCAAGCGCCACGCCCCAGCCTCAGATGGAACTCTTGGGTTCCTAGACATCTAGCACCAGAGGTGTTGAGACCCAGAACCCATCCCTCCACCTGAGACATTGCCCACACCGACCTAAGATCTGAACCCCACAACTGTCAGCCTCACGGGCCCTATTTGAACGGTAAATTCTTCTCTTCCTCAGAAGGCAAAAAAAAAAAAAAAAAAAAAAAGAGGATGCAGAATATTTCTTCTTTCCTTTGGCCCACTGAGAGTAAAACGTGTTTGTATTGTGAGATATAAGGAGAACAGGAGACATCCCTCCTCGAGCTCTGCCGGGGTGTTACCCATCGCCTTGACAACCTAGGCAGTTTTGTCCCAGGTAGGGGAGGAGCTTCCGGGGCATTCCAGAGGGCCCGGGGCTGCTGAGGACACCGCCTTCCACACTGACTGACCACAGTCAGTTCCAATGTCACTGGTATTCCCCTAAAGCTATTGAGAGCCTGTTAAGAGCCTGCTCTACACAGGCACTGTCTGGAGGACAGGTCAGGCTCCAAAGCACGGGGACTTGTTCCCTGGCTTGATCCTCTGCTCCTTCAAGGCTTTGGAAGTCCGAGGCATCCCAAAGTCCCAAAGTCTCGAAAAGAGCGCGCGAGCAGGAGGCCCGCACGCACAACCACACGCGCGCGCCAAGACTCGGCCTGGCCTGCGCTGCAGCCCACGGGGGCGCACCAGGCGCCACTCGCCCACTTCCTGGCGACCAGTTCCCAGGCCGTGCGGCCGCTGCAGCCTGGTAGCTTCGAAATCCGTTCTTTTCCTTCTTCATCCCTCCTCCCACCGCCGGACACATCCCAGGGCACGTCCCAGGGAGCAGGCGGCGCTGCGGCCTCGCCAGGCTGGGAAGCTGCGTGCTGTTCCCAAAGGCGCCTGGCCGCGGAGCCGGGAACCCTCAGCCGGCAACCAGCGGACGGACGACGCGCTGGCGAGGCCTGAGCGCGGAGCCCCGGGAGGCCGCCACGAGTCAAGTCCTCGCCTGGGCAGTGGCCCATCATGAAAGCAAGGGCTGGAAATAGCGGGCAAGCTAAGCTCTTTTTTTTTTTAATTTTAAAATGACACATGGGGGAAGGGCTGAATGTATCAAAATCATGTAAAATTTCTGTTCTTAGCAACATCCTTGTTATTAGGAATGATGACTAAACCGCCAGGATTATTCTGGACTGTAAGTTATCAAGAGCCCACTAATTTCACATTAAAGCCCATTGACTGCAACGGCGTGATTGAAGGGTTTTTAACAATTAACATAATCAGAAAATGAGCTGAGATAATTTTTATTCAACTCATTACTTTTTAATCATGTATTTCTTTTAATTAATATCTTCTCCGTGAACATAACACAAAGCGGAGCCCCAACGCTGGCCCAAGCCAGCCTGCGGGACTGAATTTGACACAGCCAAACGTCTCACCAGCCGCATTCATCGCATCTCTATTGTGGTGTGGGTGAAATAGAAAAATGTCCAAAAGTCACCATGTTGTTTCGAAACACAATTTAAAGCTGGGGGTGGGGGCGTCGGGAGCGCTCAAGCCACACGCTTTTAATTCGACTTGACTTTCATATTTGGGCACCTGTCTTGATTTGCAGCCAGAGGGACACAAGTGGGAAGAAACAAACAGGAAGAGGAACAAGAAAAAATGGCTTTTGGGGGCGAATGCCTGGTCCTGAAGGCACAGAGAGGTAGGACGAGGCTGTTCGAGTCTGGTACCTCCGCCGGCTGGTGGGACAATCAGAGGCTCAGACCTGAGCAGTGGAGTCCAGCCTGGAGGACGACCAGAGCTGTCAGAGAGTCGGTCGGGGTTGAGGGGTTCAGGCCCTCCCACTGCCTCCACCCCACCTTCCGGCCTGCGACCCAGGCGGGGCCAAGCCTCTCTGCTCCCGAGCCTGCCAGAGTGGGCATGACGCATGGGGCTTTGCTCGCCGAAATGTCCTGGTCCGCCGCGCAAGCTGCGGTGCGCACCGCCCAGACGTTTGCCCTGACCTCACCTGACGGTCCGCCTACATTTCTTGGTATCCCTAATACCGGAGACTGGATCTAGTTCAAATACTAAACGTGGGGCAGGGAACGGGCATATTTGGTGGCGCGCAGGGTCCCGGCCTCCCGGTCGGCGCCCCTCCCCTCCACTCGCACGTCGCCGACCCTGTGGGCTGACCACGACACGTCTTCCACACCTTCTCTTCTGAAGAGGCTGTTTGTGAACGAAGGTCTCTGGCGGAATGGGAGCGTCATCAGCTTCGGAAAAAAGAAACAAAGCCGACCCCTGGTGGAAGAAAATGAAAGTTTAAGAATTTAGGGTTTAGGGGATTTCACAACCATAGGTCTGTACAAGGGAGAGGAGAAAGAGAAGAAAGGAGGGAAAAGACAACTAAGGGGAACTGGAAGAGCCAGAGAACAGGAGAGGCCACACAGCAAGTGGAGATCCAGGAAAGAGAGCTGGGAAAACCGAGGCCCCTGAGTCGAGCATGCTTCTGCCGTTCTGCGGTCTGGCCTCGGCAGGGCCAGGCAAGGGGGTCTGACTTCCCCTCTCCCCAGGAGCCGTCTGGAAGCTCTGTGATTATGAGAACAGATGGAGATTTCTGTGGGACACCTGGCAGCTGCTGCCTTGCCTGCCCAGAGAGCATCCACATTCCAGAATTTTCCCTGTCTTTCCTTTGAATAAACCTCTGCCCGCACTATTTTAACCTCTTGGTCTTCAGTAGGAGATGTTACCTGAGATGAAAACTCCACCCTTCCGAGTTAGAATGAAAAGCTTCGGATGAGAGCCCCGTCCCCCTGCTATTTATTTGCCCATCATTTTTAGTAAGGACCACGTGGGGCACAGGTTTGAGGCCGAGGGATGGAGGTATTTTAGGCACTAGAGCAAAACAGTGAAAAGAGAATCACTATAACCCCCTGCTGATGTCCAGGGCCAGAAGGTTAAAAATAAAAGAAAGAAAACGTCTCGCTGATTAGCATGTCACCGTTTACTTGGCGTGAGCACTTCAGGTTAATCAGGGAAGTGCAAAGGGTGGATTTGTGCCCTTGAGATCTGTCAGAAGCCTCCCTTGATCCACTGTGAAGATGTGCCTTGGATCGTTCCCTCCTCATCTGCTACCTGTCTTCCACACCCTCGTGGCAAATGGGAAATGAGGGCACACGGGGCTGAGGGCTGTGATGGAGATGGAGTAGGGGGTGTACTTGAGTGTATACCAGTAATGGCCAGGAAAACCCAGTGCCCTGCTTGTGACGCTCCAAGGGGAGTGCAAACATGGAGGACACAAGAGGTAAGTTGTGAGGCTACCAGGTCAACAAAGGAAACCCAGGCAGATGAATCATAATCCCTGTGGGCACCTTGGGAGCCAGAGGCAGAGCTGTGGTGACTCCACCTTGGCATAGATCTTTCTCCCCAGCTTGCCCTGTCTCGGCTTCAAGGTTTCCGTGACCCTTCATCAGCTGGCCGCTTTTTCAGTCTTTCCTGTCCGTCAGGGCGTCCTGACTCACTCAGCTCATCTCAGTGTTTTAATCACTGTCCTAAAAACAGCCTGAACGTCCCATTGCTGCTCTGGCTAATTTCAAAGATGATTTCTTTTTTTCCCTGTTTGGACTGAGTCCAAACGGTACAAAGTAAAGAGAAGCATGTGCAATTATCAAAACACTTAAAATTTTGAGGCAGCCCAAACTGCACAATTCAGGTCAGTATGTATAACTTGGAAGATGAAATTATTTGAATTGTGTACCTCTGCTCTCTCTGTGGCCAGATGAATTTTTCTCTGCTTTGTGCTTTGTAGACACAAGCTTGCTCTTTAGAAGTTTCTTGGCTATTCTCAGTGTGTGTGAAGGAAAGCTTAGTACTTTAAATGGTTTGCTAGGATTCTGTCATCTCTTCGGTGATAAAATCTAAAAACTACTTACATTTAGATAAAAAGAAAAATGATTATTGAAAATATCAAACTTTACTAATAGGGTAGATTATATAGTATGTTATACTTTTTAATTTTACAACTTTCATTCTGAACATTTTCTACCATATACAAAGTAGGATAAAATCCCTATGAATCTGTCACCTAGTTTCAATGGCTATCATGTTTTCCCTTCTTAATTCATATCTCCCTTTTGGTTTGGCTGGTGGATTTTAGAGTGAATCCCAGATATCAGTGTCTTTTTTTTTTTAACTATTAATACAGATACTTCACTGTGCATCTAAAAAGGACATTTTCTTAACTAATTACAATGACAGTGTCACAGTTAACCAAAAAAAAAGTTAGTGTTGCGTAACATCTGGTACATGTTAAATCTTCTCTGGTCTTCTAAGAAAAGGGCTTTAAAAAATTAATTTGTTTGAATCAGGGTACAAAAAATGTACACTCATTGTATTTGGTTATATGGCCCTTACGTCTTTTAAAAAATGTTTTGTTGTTGTTGCTTGTTGTGGCCTTTAAGTCTTCTAGAATTTCCTGTTATGGTATCTCCTATCCACCTCCACCCTCTCTTTTCACATGACGTTGACTTTTTTCAGAAACTAGGTCAACTGTCTTGAGAAATGTTTCACATTCTGAATTTGCCTCCTTGCTTCATGTGGTCATTTAGTGGAGATTTCACGCGTCAGTGAAGCAGAAATTTAACTTGTTTTTGTTTTGCCTGCATTTCCTGAAGATTAGACATGAAATCCAAAGACTTGAATAACATCAGGTCTGTCACACCCCCATATTTTGGGCAAGAATGCATCAGAAACAAACGTCATATAGCGCTGAATCAGGCGGCCACAGTCCTGTTTTGTTTTGCCTGACACTCAGCTTGATGGGTAGTGTACCCCGGAGTCAGGTGATGTCAGCGCAGCCCCTTGCTGCAGAGTCCCTGTCTCCCTCTGACCACTGACAGCGTTGTGGGAATCAGGTATTTGATTAACAGTCATTCTTTGTAAATTGTTTATGATGGGGGTGGGCATAAATGGGATCGTTTCTTCAGAGGTACCTTCAGAGGTAAGTAGGATATGTATTATTTTCCTTGTTATACTGAGGAGTGACAGGGAAGTCAGTTTGGGGCTACACAGTAACTCTGAGGTTCACACAAAGCCAGAAATCAAGTCTGCTGATTCCTGATTCAAACTGTTTTCTATAGCATAAAACATCACAGGCAATAATGTTTCCTGGTGTCTTGCCATTTGGAATCCAATGGAGTATTTTTAAGTTGAGCTCAGGTAACAGATCCTTTTTGAGAATTTGGTGGAAAATCCAGTTCAGTTTGGGCCACTTTGGTCTGGATTACAAGGCACAAGAAATGTGATTTGCTTGGTTATGAACATCTGAAACTATTTTCACTATGTGACTCAACTTTTTGTCTGCATAATTTTGGCCAAATAAACCAATGAATATTCCAATAAACTAGAATATTCCTCACTGAGGAATATTCTGGTTTCCATCATTGGGATGACACAGAAAGGGTTATATTCACCTAGAAGTGTCAAAAATGCCAATTCCAGGGATTTGTGCTCCTTCCTTCCTTCCGTGCTGGTGGGGATATGCTAGGCAAGTGCTGTACTACTGAACCACATCCCCAGCTCCGATTCCAGGGACTTAACAAAAAGGATTTTATTTTCCTCACATAACCAAAAGACCAGAGATTAGTAGTCACCAGCTTTGCTTTGGCAGTTTCATGATGGCAGATCTAATTTCTTAGTCTCAGAAGAGAGAATTTCTTAGTCTTTTCCTCATGGTCCCAAGATACTGCTGCATCTCCAACTATCACGTTCAAATTTAAGACCAAATTTAAAGGGGGCTCGGGAAACAGCTATGGCAGCCACATCTGTCCCATTCAATAAAGAAAACATATGTTTCATCAGAAGTTCACCAAACAGAATTCCTTTGGGTTAGAGCTTGATCATATTGACATACTGAACTGCTAGAGAGACTGAGAAAGCAGAATCTGGCTTTCAAACCTCCATAGTGGAGGCAGCAGGGAGATGGGGGTTGGGCATAATGAAATTCTATTCACCCTCAGTGACCCCATCCTTCCTTGTTCTCTGATCTTCACCCTTTCCTATGCCATACTTTCATGAAAACAAGTTCCTCAGCTGTCATTCTGCTGGACAAATGGAAAGGAATAAGGGTGGCCACAGACCTCTTTGGATGGCCATGGGGACCGTGATCAGACAAACACTGGCTCCCATCTCAAGGAGGGAATGAGGACCTTTTGTGCTAAGTGCCACAGGTCTGGATGTGTCCCCCACATTCATAGACTCAAATTTCCTTGCCAAGGTGAGAGTAGTAAGAGGTGCATGTGACCTTTTGGAAGTGATTAAGTCCTGAGGGCAGAGCCCTCATGGATGGGATTAGGGTCCCTTTTTAAAATTATTTATTTACTTTGGGTCCTAGGAATTAAACCTAGCACCCTCACACTGAACTACACCCCCTGCCTTTTTTTTTATTATTATTTATTTTGAGACAGGTCTCACTAAGTCACTAAGTTGCCTGGGCTGGGCTGAACTTGTAATCCTCTTGCCTCAGCCTCTCAGAGTGCTGGCACTACAAGTGTGCACCACCATGCCTGGCATTTTAAAAGGGCTTGAAGGAGTGGCTTTGTTCTCTTCCATTCATCTGCCAAGGGAGAACACAGTGTCCTACCCTGGCCCTTCCATCCTCTTTGCCAGCTGTGGACACTTACATAGTGTCATCCGTGAGGAATGGGCCTTCACCAGATACTGACCTTCCAGTAACTGACCTGAGAAAACAGGACCTATTATTATGAGCTACTCAGTCTCAAACATTCTCTGTTACCGCAGCACAAATAGAACAAAACCCTAAGGTAGATAAGGTTGAATTTTGACCTTATTGATTCCATGTTAGGGGAAGGATGTGAAAAGATATTAAAGGTATTGTAATGGCATTGGAGTGAAAAAGAAAGGCAGGAGCAGATCTGCAAAATAGAAGCCAGGGTACTGAGTCAGGGTACTGAGAGCTGGGGTACTGAGCCGGGGTACTGAGTCAGAAAGCAGCCCTGATCTGAGAAGCCCTGATCTGAGAACATTCCACCAGAGAAGGGTTTCTAGTTACTTCTGCCCTCAAACATCTCCGCATAGGATTTTTGAGTGCTTGAAATGTCCTTGACCCTTCTCACAGTTGCCAAAAATCTGTACTGCAGTTAGCAATACTACTGAAATTCAAGTCATTTTGAAAAGATAAACTTACATTTTTTCACAGTGTTAAGTGCCAAAGGGAATAATAACGTCATAATTTAAATATAGTTCGGGTTCTTCATCTCCATGGGCCCAAGAAAGGAGTCCTTTTGTTTCCCGTGGCACAGCAGAGATTCGTCTGGGTCACTGAATGAAGATTTTACTCAAGACAAAACGGCGAAGGGCATGGTAAAAAGAGAAATGAGCAGGTTATGGATAATCCTGGTTCTGAGATACAGCTTGCACCCCCTGGCTAAAGACCCCCTCATGCAGGGAACCCAGGAGAAAGAACCTTTTGAAGGTTATCACCCCTGCCTGTATGGATACCACTTTGGCCTCCATTACTCAAGCAGGCACTTAGTGCTATTTAAAGCCCTTGGCAGCTAGGTGTCGTGGTGCATACATGTAATCTCAGCACTCTGGGTGCCTGAGGCAGGAGGATCATAAGGTCAAGACTAGCTTGGGCAACTTAGTGGCTTAGTGAGACTTTGTCTCAAAATAAAAAAGAGGGGGATGTAGTTCAATGTGAAGGTCTTGAGTTCAATCTGCAATATTGCTTTTAAGAAAAAGTACTTGGCACCTAAACTGAAAGGAAAGCTAAACCTTGCTCTGCCTCCTTGGATTCTGACTAGAGCTCTAATTTCCCATCCAGACCCCCACAACTCATTCAAATGGCTGACCACAAGTGACCTCCCTCTTCAGGTGGATTCACAAGATTGGGCCCTGGCCTGGACCCCTGCAGGATAGTCACATCAGAGTAAAAGACATCAGCCCTATAACTCTGACATCCACACACAACTGGGAAGCAAAGAACCATGGCAGGGTGGCCAGTGGGTAGGTAATGTCCATGGAGGGCCAATACCGGCTTCTCTGAGTGGGAAAGTTTTGTTGGAAGAATGAAGGTGGAACTACAGGATGTGGGGATGACCAGGAGGACAAGTCTAGAGTCAGAAAAACAGCTCACCTTTCCCAAAACGGTATAACAGTCACAGCTGGCATTTCTGTGTGGGGAACTGGGTGTCACATTCTGCCCCTAGAATCACCGGTAGCCCTGTGGCCATCCTGGAACATCCCTTTTCCTCTAGTGCACTCTGAACACCCCAGAACGATGGCTGAGGAACTTGTTTTCGTGAAAATACAGTATAGGAGAGGGTGAGTATCAGAGAACATGGGCTAACTTAACTGACACGTCACATGCTGAAGTCCCATGCTGGGTACTACTAGCCTGCGTACAGCCTGGCTGTGCAGATCTCCTGATGTCACCATTAGAGCACGTCTTGGTCCTTCTCCAATCACTGACAAGATCCTGATGCTGCCTGCCCATTTGTTCATATTGGTGTGTCTGGGTACTCCCATGTTATTTGTATGGACAGCATAATGTAAAAAAGGAAACATCTTCAGCTCTTGCTGGTTCTATTGCAGCCCTTTTGTTCAGAAGAGGAGAAGGCTAAAGAGACTGGCCGTGGGAGTGAGTCCACGATTGTGGGAGAAGTCCAGACTTCCTGGTATGCTCGAGGTCACCTCTCTACCCAGCCCTTTGTCTTGAATCACGCGTTAAGACCCTGCTGCTGGGAATCCGTTCTTTCCCAGAAATCCCCGGGTCTCTCAAACTCCAGGTCTATCTATAGAAGGATGTCTTCCCTCCTGTCTTAATTACTCTCATGTCACTGGGACACACTATCCGACAAGGACAATTTAAAGGAGGAAAGGTCTATTTTGGCTCACAGTTTGTAGAAGTTTCAGCCCATAGTTAGCTGGCTCCAAGGCAGGGAGGCACAGCAGAGGGGCAGGGCAGAGGAAGCTTGCTTATTGCATGGTGGTGAAACGGAGAGAGGGATCAGAGGAGGGGTGGGGATGGGCCCTTCCAGGCCACACTCCCAGTGACTCATAGCCTCTGACCAGGCTTCACCTCCCAACCTCACATTTAGCTATAAACTCATCAGTGGATTACTCCTCTGATGACTATCACACCCCCATGATCCAATCATCTCCCCAAAGCCCCACTTGTGAGTGCATAAGGCTTTGGGGGACATCTAGATATAAACAATAACCCCTCCTCTACCTCCAATATGCACAGATATGTGGATGTCGGAGCCTACATGGGACAAGTATATTCTGTGACCTTTACTATGTAAGCCTTTTCTACCTCATTACGTTTCTATTTTTCTACTACCATAACCTAGGTCCTCGGAAAAAGTTAATATTAAGCTTGAAAAATAAAGTATCACACCTATAAAAATACACGTAAAAATAAAAAAGCAATAGGTGAAATACTATTGAAAACATTCATCAGAACTGCGTTTAAGCAACAGCATAGATTTTACATGTTTCAAAACATCACTGAATGTAAAGATTATGGAGTCAACAGAGCATTATGTTTTGAAATTGCCTTATAATAATTTTACTCCCTTATTTGGATGAAAACCATGCTCAGAGAGATAAATTACTAAAGTCGCACAGTTGATGAGTGACAGGGCTAACTTAACTGCAATACATGGATAGGAATTTGCATATCTATATTTGTAATATTAGTTACCATATTCTATTTTGAAGAGGCGAAGAATGCATTCTTGTTAGTTATCTTAAGCTTTAGTTGTTAACCATCAAAAAGGAAAAAAATGGATTTGAGTTTGAACATTTCCCTCCCACCATGAACTCTTAGCAAAATAGCACAATGTTCTCAGCTAGGTTTTAAAAAAATTTTTCGAAGGTCAAGCAAATGATAATCACAAAAAATGGAGTGCTTCCAATTTTAATGTAGCAGACAGTGCAATTTCTGTTCATTATGTAATTTAAATATAGTTAATACAGTTTACTGTACCTTTCTTAGATGTCCCTGGAATGTGATTGCTGGTTGTGTGACTCTGGAACACAGGGATGGCTACAACCAAATAAGCATCAAAAAAGTAGAATTAGTAATTATTTGGCTCATTTAAACCCTTAGGTAGCTAATGTGAGCATCTCAGAATCCAAGGCCTGGGTTTTCTCATGTCAATCACTTTAGTTTTTAGCATAGGCACACAGGGGATGCTTAATTAATACTTAACGATGAGGGGATGACTAATCTGCTACATAAATAGCGTGGTCCGTGCCATCAAATCTTTTCACACATAAAGTACTAAAAATAAAAGCTTCGCTATATATTGTATTTCCAGTCTGAGTGAAAATGCCAAAAGATCCCTGTAAGCACTTGCATCTCTATCTCAGTCATCGACTTACTGTTAGTGTCATTTGACGACCTAATCAGGGAAGGCTTTATGCCTTTTTAAGAGATATTAACGTGTTGTGATGATTTTTCTTCTGGAAAATGTTACAGCAAGTATCAAGAGAGAATGGACATGCTGTGGGAGGGTCAGTTTGAGATGGGATCAGATTTCCCACCTGAGCCTCGTGAATGAATGAGTGCACGCATGGAGACATGCTGTCCTGTAAGTCTAGGGACAGAAAGAAAATAAACTTCTTTCTCGTGCTTTCCTTTTTATTATGAAAAACTTAAAACAGAGAGAGCAGGGAGCGGGCCGGGGCATATCCCGGTGGTAGAGCTTGTATAAGGCCCTGACTTCAATCTCTAACAACACTCTCCCCCCAAAAAGAGTAGGGACAATAATATGATGAACACCCATATATTTATCATTTACATGAACAATTATTAATATATTGTCACATTTGCTTCATTTTTTTGCTGAAGTATTTTGAAGAAAATACGTGGTGTATATATACATCCCTGAAATAGAATTTGTCTACACTTGGCAAAATTAACAAGTACATTCTAATACTATCTAATATGTACTTTACAAAATAACATTCACAGACAAGTGTGATGGTGCACACCTGTAATCCCTGTATTCAGGAGGCTGAGGTGGGAGAACAGCAAGTTTGAGGCCAGTCTGAGCTACATAGGGGGACCCTGACTTAAAACAAAACAAAATAATAATAAAGAAAAATACATAATTGTTTCATGGACAAATGGAATTCTGAACATCACGTGGAAAACACTTTTCTTTAGTTACTAATCATTATCTTTTTTTGGGGGGTGTAGGGGATTGAACTAAGAGCCTTGTGCTTGCTAGGCAAGTGCTCTACCACTGAGCTAAATTCCCAACTCATTAATCATTATCTTCATTGTCCACAAAGGTGGCTGTTATGAATTGCACTGTAGGGCTGAGGACACGTGGGTTCTATTTTGGGGTCTGCATAGATATGTGGTAAGACAACAGACAAATTGCTTAATTTCTATTTGTCTCAGGTTCCGTGCCTGTAAACAACTAGCATGGACCAAATGATTTTCTCTGAAGTTTATTTGAAAAGCTCATAACCTGTAGTCCTAAAAGATTCAGCCTGAGATTAATCAATTCTATTTTCAGATAATTATGGGATGGTGTAGAAAGAAATCCTCCTATCATAATCACAGACATTATTTCTATTTAAGGGACCATTCTTTACCTGCAAAAATATAGTTGTTTCACTAAATTTCTTCTTTGTTTTTCTGTGATGCTATCTAGATGGCTTGACATGATGGTGTCACTGTGGCTGATCCTGAAAAAAAGGTTTTCTGGTTTTCCCAGGGTTGCACGGGGGATGAAACACGTGACCCTAGGTTGTCACTGCGTGTTGGTTAGTTTTGTGTCAACATAGCTAGGCCATATTACCCATTTATCAGGAATCCTAGTGTTGCTGTGAAGGCATTTTGTATATGATCAGTTAACTAAGAATAAAGGTTACTTCCAACAATGCATGTGGGCCTCATCTATTTTGAAGGGGTGCTGGTGATTGAACTCAGGGCCTTTGTACTTGCTAGGCAAGCACTCTACCACTGAGCTAAATCTCCAATTCCCTCACCTATTTTTTAAAATTAATTTTATCGGTACACTTTTGGTATACGTAATGGTCACATTCATCATAGGAAATTTGTACCTGTATGTAATATATCTTTATTCTTCTTTTTCCTCCATTCCCCTCCCCTCCCTATTTACAAAGCTTTGCTTCTATTTGTTTCCCTCTATTCTTTTTTTCCCCTTTTCCCTTCCTTTCCTCCTCACCCCACCCCTGCTCCCCTTCCCATTTGAACATTTTCTTCCTACCTCCCAGTATCTGTTATCCATTTTAGTTCTTATTTACACTTTTGGTTTCTCACACCACAGAAACAATTTGATAAGCATGTGTATCTGATTTATGTCACTTAAAAGTATGGTCTCGAGGTACATTCAATTACCTAGAAATGTTTCAAGTTTATCCTTCTTTATGGCAGAGTGATACTGTATTATATATAAAAACCATATCTTCTTTATTCATTCATCCACTGATGGTCATTTGGGCTGTCCAAGATTTGGCTATTACAAATTGTGCTGCTATAAACATGGGTGTGCATATATCGCTGTTGTATGATGTTTTTAATACTTTAAGGAAGATACCAAGAAGGGGAAAGGGTGGATCAAATGGAACCTCTAGTTTTAGTTTTCTGGGGAATCTCCACACTGATTTCCATAGGAATTGTACCAATTTACACACCCATCAACAGTGGAGAAGTGTTCCTTTCTCCCCACAGCCTCACCAGCAGTGGTTATTGGTTGATTTGATGATAGCCATTCTTTCTGGAGTGAGATGGAATCTCAGTGTTGCTTTAATTTGCATTTCTCGAAGGACCAATGATGTTGAATATTTTTTCATATATTTATTTGCTGTTCATACGTCTTCACCTGAAAAGTGTTTATTCATTTCAGATGCCCATTTTTGGACTGGGTCTTTAAATTTGGGGGGGCTCTGGTTTTTTTGAGTTCTTTATATATTCTAGGTATTAGTCCTTTGTGTGAGGAATAGCTGGTAAAAATTTTTCCCGTTCTGTGGATTGTCTGTTTACTCTGTTGGTGGTTTCTTTTGCTGTGCAAAAGCTTTTTAACAAGATCAGGTCCCAGTTGTTGATTCTTTGTAGTATTTCCTGTGCAGTTTGGATTTTGTTCATAAAATCTTTGCCTATACATTATGTCTTCAAGAATTTTACCTATTTTATCCTCCAGCAGATTAAGTTTTTCCACTTCAATATTGAGATCTTTGATCTATTTCAATTTTAGTTTAGTGCATGATGAGAGATATAGGACTAGGTTTAATCTTTGGCATGTGGAAAGCCAGTTTTTCCAGCACCATTTATTAAAGAGGCTATCTTTCTTTCAGTGGAAGTGTTTGACCCCTTTGTCAAAGATAAGGTGAGTGTGCTTGAAGTTGTTTCTCCATCTTCTATTCTGTTCCATTGATCCCCAGGTCTGTTTATTTGCCAATATCATGCATGTTTTTATCACAGTAGCTTTGTAATATGACTTCAGATCGAAGATTATGATGCTCCCTGCCTTGCTTTTGTTTCCCAGCATTGTTTTTGCTATTCTAGATCTCTTCTGATTCCACATGAATTTTAGGATTGTTTTCTTGAGGTATGCTGTTGGTATTTTGATTGGGATTGCATTAAATATGTATGACAATTTTGGAAATACAGCCTTTTTCACTGTATTCATTCTGACGATCCAAGAACAGAGGATATCTTTCCATTTTCTGATATCCTCTTCTATCCTTTTTCAGAGTACTATAGTTTTCAGTGTATAGGTCTTTCACTGTGTTAGACCGATTCCTAAGTATTTCATTTTTCTTGATGCTATTGTGAAAGGTGTGGTTTCCCTAATTTCTCTCTTGGTAAGTTTGTTATTCATGTACATTCGCTCTACCTTGCCCCAGCCACCTGCTCCAATATGTTGACGATCTTTTGTTTTGCGGCCCCTCAAAAATGACTCTATATTCCACACTACCTCCCTTCTTAAATTCTTGGGGTAAAAGGGATACTGTCTCAGAACACAAAGCTCAGCTGGTTCAACAAGAGGTCACTTACTTTGACCTTCACTTCACCCCTACCACTGACTGCAGACCCTCCTCCTGAAAATAGGCTCTTAACAATTTACTTTTCCTCACCACAAAATGAGATGTCCTTTCCTTCCTGGGATTTCTTAGCTATTTTAGACTTTGGATCCTGTTTTAGTTACTTTTCTCTCGTTGCTGAGACAAAATACCAGACACCCACAGTTGGGGGAAGAAAGGTTTATTTGGCTCACAGTCCCTAGAGGTTTCAGTCCACAATCAGCTGGGTCCGAGGCAGGGTGGCCTGGCAGACAGGCAGAAGCCAGCAAGGTAAGCAAGGGATGCAAGCAAGGGGACTAACCAGCTTCTTCCTGTATTTTATATTTTATCCAGGCTATCTGGTTTTAGGGTGGGCAGTACTCCCACCCTTAATCCTAATACCCTTAATCCTAGTGTCACATCCTTGATCCCAGCAGAACCATGCCAAAGCAATCAGTGGATTAATTTAGTAATCACACACTCTAGATCCAGCTACCTCTTACCACATGAGGCTTTGGTGGGACATCTAGACACAAACCATAACACATCCCGAATTTCTCATTCATTGCAAAACCCCTCTATGAGGCTTTGGAGATCCCCCAAAAAGAGTAGAAGAAACAGACTTAATTTCCATTTCTCTTCGGGCCCTCAAGTGGGCACTCCCTAAGGCTCCCGCTTTGGCCCTATCCAATCCTAATGAACCTTTCTTCCCATTTCTAGCCAGCAAGAAGGGACCAGCATTAGGGCTACTTGCACAGCCAATTGGAGACTCCCTCCAAACTGTTGCCTGTTTCTCCAAATAGCTCAACTTCATAATAAAATGTTGAACTCTCTGTTTACAGGTCTTAGTGTCAGCTGCACTACCATCCCTGAGGCCCAAAAGATTATTCTCCACCAGGCCCTACAGGTGCACTCTTTACACAATCTCTCTGATCTTCTCAGCCATTGTGCTTTAACCCTTCTCTCTCTGGCCCAAGTTCTAGTCCTACGCTCTCAGCTCTTACAAACCTCGGTTACCTTCTGCTGCTCATCTGTCCTGAATCCTGCCAACGTCCTCCCAATATCTGACTCCTGAGACTCCACCCCCAGCATGAGGGCACCGACCTCCTTGATTTTCCTGTCATCTGCTTCCATCAAATAACCTTGGAACATATTCGAGGACCCCTGATTGGTCTGTTGGAAAAGCTTCAAAGACCGCCCCTCCCCAGGCAGGGTACACCATCATCGCAGGCCATCATGATAGCCAATCCTCCCAACCTCCCTGAGAAGTAATCAGGGCGGCAGCCCCCACCACAGGGTCAACTTCACAGCAGGCAGAACTCATTGCACTTGGCAGAGCTCTCATTCTTACAAAAGATAAAACCAACAACATACTCCAAATATGCATATAATAGCCTGCACTCAAACACCAAATCTGGCATGAAAAGGGATTCCTAACTGCAAAAACTATCCCTATACAAAATGGGCCCCTCATTAAAGACCTTCTAGAAGTGGCTCTTCTACCCCACAGAGCTGCTGTCATTCATTGCAAGGACCATCAAAGACCTAACTCACAGGAGAAACACCTCAGACATTTGTGGAAATGACAAGGCTGGTAGGTTAGCAAAACAGGCAGCTACCAACTCTCTTGCCATTTCCCACTTTCTGTTCCCTCTTATAACTTCCTACTCACCCCAAGAAATAACTCTACCCAAATAGCAGTGGGTATGACAAGAGGAATAGTGGTGGTTTCTCCATGAAAAATTGGTCCTTCCTGAAAGCTTGCAAAACAAGTTCCTTTCATCTTTCCACGACCATCTCCATGCCAGATCACTCCCTCTGTTCTAATTTGTACAGACTCATACACATCTCAGCCCTAATTTTAGGACTTCCCCGAAAAAGGTTCTCACCTAGTGCTCCACATGCTACACCAGCAACCACCAGAGCAACCTCAGACCTCCTCCCTTCCCCGCCCATGAATTTTGGGGATCCCTTCCTGGCACTGACTGGCAAGTAGACTTTACTTACACCCTTTGTTAAGAAAACAAAGATTCTTCCTTGTCCTAGTTGACACCTTCTCAGGATGGACAGAGGCCTTTCCTACATCAAACAAAAGATCCTCCACAGTAGCACATATCCTACTCATTGAAATCCTCCCTGCTTCAGACTCTCAAACTCCATTTAAACTGATAATGAACCTAAATTTACCTCACAGATCACCCAACAGGTAGCCTCCTTCTTAAATATAACCCAGAAATTCCACATCTCGTATTGACTCCAACCCTCAGGTAAGGTTGAAAAAGCTATAACCTTCTTACAGAGCCTAACCAAGCTTTCCCTCCCGGACCACTTAGACTGAACTAAACTTCTACCCTTAGCCTTCTTCAAACTCAGGTCTCTTTCCCTCAAACCTCTTATGCTCAGCCCCTTTGAGATTCTGTAAGTTCTGTGGCTTGTATCTAGATGTTCCTCCAAAGCCTCATGTAGTCACAGGTGGCTGGTGGGTTTGGAGGTGGCTGGATCTAGGGTGTGTGCTGCTGCTAACAAAGATGCAATACTAGGATTAAGGATGTGAGTGCTACCCGCCCTGAGAGTGGATAGCCTGAACAAGGTATAAAGTAAAGAAAGAGGTTGTCAACTGCTGTTTGATGCTTGCTACTTCACTGTTGGCTACCTTCTGCCTGCCCTGCTTTGCAATGGACTGTTTCCCCTCTGCAATGCCCCTCTGCCATGCCACCCTGCCTTGGAGCCAGCTGACTGTGGACCAAAACCTCTATGAACTGTGAGCTGAAATAAACCTTTCCTCCTTTAAGTGTGGGTGTTGGGTACTTTGTTTCAGCAATGAGAAAAGTAACTAAGACATAAGAAAGGCCTCTCATTGATTTCACATTCTCTACCTCCAATTCAAACCCACTAGTCCCTCTTTCAAATCCCTTACTTAACACCCTTAGGCATCTCATTTGGAAGTATGCTGACTCTACTCTCCCCAAATCCTCCAACGGCCTAGACACTCTCACTCCTCTGTCCTTACAACCTGGAGACTGGGTATATATATATATAAAGCCCCCAACCCCTCTCCGGGATTAAAACCAAAATGGACAAGGCCCTTTCATGTAATTCTGACTGGCCTAACAGTGGCAAAATTAAAAGGTCATTCCTCCTGGGCCCACTTCTTCCATCTAAAAAAGATTTCCCTTTTCCAGTGCACACCAACTCTACCCATGTCCCTGAAGATCACCAAGCTGCATCCTGTGGCTGAAGAGACCAGAGACACAGCTAGTCAGTCCCATGGGTCTCTGTCTTCATAATTTTGCCCCTGTCTTGAGCAACCTAATAGAAGATTCCCCATTATTCACCCTCTTCCTCCCTAGACACCATAATCCAAGATCTATGGCCACAGAGACTTCTCCCCAGAACAAATCACCGCCTTTAGTTCCTGTGTTCTGCTGAGATCCTTTCTTTCTCATTACTCACCCACTTAATCCTTTAATCACCTTAACCTCTAACCTCAATCAGACAGTCTCCCACACGTCTAAAAGCATCCAAACCTTTAAAGGAACCATCCAACCATCTTGCAGGGTTTGCATCCATCTTTCTCAGATAGCAGACTCAGTAATCCCTGCTCCTCTTAGAACATGGATAAACATTTATGCAGGGCCACACTTCACCAAGACTGCCAGTCCCAGGGGCACAGCCTAGCTGAAGGATCTGCCTTCAGACTCCCAGGAGCACTCAAGGGTGTCAGACAGGCCTTAAAATCTCACTGACTGCCACAGCAGTGGTCCCTCTCAAAATGGACTCATCTGACCCAACCTGCTCCTCTGTGCATTTCTCAAACCAAACAAGATCACTTTACCCCAGTCGGCTCCTTAGACCACCTCCCTCTGTGAAGCTGCCATCCATCTCCTCCCACCTTCTGATTACCATGAATTTAACCATCTGGGAACTCTTTTATGGGTATCTGGGTACACTTCTTCCAGGGCAGTCTAAATGCTGTCATACCTGAATATTGCCAAGACAGAGGAAAAGATCCCCTCCAAAGACAGTCCTCTAGTACATGGGGGTGTCCAAGAATGCAAACACCTTAATATGCTTGACAGCAGAGTCTTCCTAAACCGAAAATTTGCCACTCTTACCCAAGAAGTTCCTGCAGTATTAAAACCAGCCTCATTTCCTTTTCCCCTTGACAGCTGCAACTTTTACCTCCTCCTTCTATATATGGCACAAACTCAAGGCTGCCCAACATTTACTTCCTAACACACCCCCAGACCTCCTCCTCCTGTCCCGATTTGATCTCACTGGATGTCTTTCCCTAGAGACGGGCATCCTCTGGGTGTGTGGAGACAAGGCATACATTTGCTTACCTGCCAACCGGACCAGAACCCGTATATTAGGCCTCCTCATTCCCACCCTCTCCTTAGTGTCATCTGATCTATCCATCCCCATTTCCCCCATAACCCATGTGCCATACAGTTAGTCCCCTTAGTGGCCACCTTGGGAATAATCACAGGAACTGGCATGGAGATTGGAGCCCTATGAATCTCTCTGTCAGAGTTTATCAGGCTGTCAAAAGTCACCAACGGACTCAAAGAAGTCTCCAACCAACTGGGACACTTGCAAGATCAAGTAGATGTTGGGGATTTAGCTCAAGTGGTAGAGCGCTTGCCTAGCAAGTGGGCAAGACCCTGAGTTTGATCCCCAGCATCACCAAAAAAAAAAAAAAAAAAAGATAAACTAGACTCCTTAGCTTCAGTCATCCTCCAAACCTCAGAGGCCTTGATTTCCTGACAGCTTTATGGGGCACCATATATGCTCTACTCCAAGAACAGTGCTGCTTTTACACCAACAATTTCAGTCTCATCAGAGACAAGGCAAAACACCATCATGAGTGGGCTTCCAAACTTCTTGAAGTCTCTTCCAGTGATCTGTTTCCCCTCCCTCTTCATTGGCTCCTATCCCACCTGGCCCTCTTAATGCTTATTACTCTTTTCCTTCTTTTCCTCCCCTGTATAATTAACATATTCCAAAGATTTTTTTTCAGGAATGAATGGTGACCCCCCCCCCCTCCTGGGCAACTACTTCAGAACACTTTCAAACAGCCTTCCTACTCCAAAACATCAAAAGAAAACCCCATTTGTCACCTCCTCTCAGCAGCAAGTAGCCAAGAAAAGAATGACCAATTTTCCTACACCCCTTTTAAGCCAGGAATGATAGAGCCCAGACAGGGACACTGCCATTTTGAATAGGCCCATCTTAATCTTAGAGAGACATAGGTTTCATTTTACTTAGGTCACAAGCAGTCTCCAGAAGGCATGTTAGCAGGTTACAAGCATTCCCAGAGAACACATCAGCACCTATCATTTCTCCAACCCACTCCCTCAAAAGCCCACCAAAACAATCTGTTGCATTCAAGAAACTCATCTAATCCAAAAACATATTCATAGACCAAAAATTAAAGGATGAAAAACAACATTTCATGCACTAGGACCCCAAAACAAGCAGGGGTAGCAATTCTAATATCAGACATGGTAAACTTCATCTAAAACTGATTAGAAGAGACAAAGAAAGTCACTACATAGTAGTTAAGGGTATAATACAACAAGAAGAGATAAGATTGACAAACATATATGCACTGACTAGTGGAGCACCTATCTTCATAAAACAAAAACTGCTGAAATTAAAAAATTGAATAGTTGGGGATTTAGCTCAAGTGGTAGAGCACTTGCCTGGTAAGCGCAAGGCCCTGAGTTCAATCCCCAGCACCAAAAGGAAAAAAAAATGAAAAAAACCAAAAAAACAAAACACTAACACAATCATTTCAACCCTCCACCTTCACAAAGAGATAGGTCAACTAAACAAAAAACCAATAAAGGAGTTTCAGAGCTGAACTACATCCTTGAATATATGGATTTAATGGATATATAGAGTATCCCACCCCTTTACAACAGAGTATACATTCTTTTCAGCAGCAGATGGTATTTTTTTCCAAAATAGATCACATACTAGTGCACAAATCCTGCTTAAGTAAATAGAAGTCACCCCATGTATACTGTCAGACCACTGTGCAATGAAAATAGAAATCAACAACAGAAGAAATTTCCCAAAAGGCAAAAGCTCCTGGAAAATTAACAATATGCTCCTAAAAAACCCAATGGGTCACAGAAGAAATCAAAGAAGAAATTTAAAAATTTCTGGAAGTTAATGACAATGATGGTACAACTTGTTGAAACCTCTGGGACACTATGAAAGCAGCTCTAAGAGGAAAATTTATCACTGTCAATGATCACATTAGGAAAACAGTGCAAGCTAAAACAGATCTTATGAGAAATCTTAAGATACTTGAGAAGTAACAAAAAAACCAGTCCCAAACTGAAACTAAGGAGGGAAATTATAAAGATGATACTGAAATCATTGAAATTGAGACTAAAAGCACAGTAAAAAAAAAAATCAATGTATCAAAGAGATGATTCTTTGAAAGAATAAGTAAAAAAGATAAGGCCTTACTTACTAAGAGAAAGCAAGAAAAGACTCACATCAATGAAATTAGAAATGTAAAAGATGAAATCACAACAGACACTGGAAATCCAGAAGATAGTAACTTCTTTAAAAAATCATATTACAACAAATTAGCAAATTTTGAAGGAACGGACAGGTTCCTAGACACATACAAACTACCAAAACTAACCCAAGAAGACATAAATATGCATAACAAACCAATAACAAGCAATGAAATTGACATAGTAATAAAGAATCTACCAACTAAAAAAAAGGCCCAGGACCTGATGGATTCACTGCTGAATTCTACAAAGCCTTTAAAGATATTATATCACCAATTCTCCTCAAGCTCTTCAAGAAAATTGAAAGGGTTGGAGTGATCTCAGACTCATTTATGGAAGCATCACCCTGGTTCCAAGCCAGATAAAGATCCAACTAAAAAAGAAAACTATAGGCTAATCTCCTTAATGAACATAGATGCAAAAATACTCAGTTAAGTTATTAGCAAATGGAATGCAGCACATTATCAAAAAGATCATACATAAAAAAGAAAATAAAAAGATCATACATCATGATCAAGTAGGTTTCATCCTAGAGATGCAAGGATGGTTCAACATATGTAAGTCAATAAATGTAATACATAAGAAGGAGCAAGGTGAAAAACCATATGATCATACCAATAGATGCAGAAAAGTCTTTCAACAAAATCCAATACCTCTTCATGATAAAAACCATGAAGAAAACAGGTGTATAAGAACCATAACTGAATATGATAAAAGCTATATATGACAAACCAATAACCAGCATCATACTGAATGAGGAAAAACTAAAAGCATTTCCTATAAAATCAGGAATAAGACAAGGATTCCACTGTCACCTCTTCTGTTGAACATAGTATTTGAAACATTAGCCAGAGCAATTAGGGATAAGAAAGAAATAAAAGGGATATATGCTGTATAGGAAAGAAAGAACTCAAATTATCATTATTTGCAGATAACATGATACTCTTTATAGAAGACCCAAAGAACTCTACCAAAAAACTCTTAAAAATAATAACCAATTTCAGCAATGCAGCAGGACACAAGATCAACCCACAAAAATCATTAGCATTTGTGTACACCAACAATGAATGGGATGAGAAGGAAATTATGAAACTATTACCATTCACAGTAGCTTCAAGAAAAATGAAATACCTAGTATTTAACCTAACCAAGGAAGAAAACTACAGTATTCTGAAAAAGGAGACTTAAGGGGACATCATAAAATGGAAAAATGTCACATGCTCTTGGATAGGCAGAATCAATATTGTCAAAATGGCCATACTCCCAAAACTTACACAGATTCAATGCAGTCCCAATCAAAATACCAACACCATGCCTTACAGATCTAGAAAAAACAATCCTAAAATTCATATGGAACCAGAAGAGACCCAGAATAGAAAAAGCCATTTTGGGCAACAAGAGCAAAGCAGGAGGCATAGCAATACCTTACTTCAAGTTATACCACAAAGCAATAGTGATAAAAACAGTATGCTACTGAAACAAACATAGATACATGTATCAGTGGAACAGAACTGAGGATCCAGAAACTTCCCCAGACACATTCAGCTATTAGATTTTCAACAAAGGGGCTAAAAACATGTTGGACAAAAGATAGCCTACTGAAGAAGTGATGCTGGGAAAACTGGTTACCTGTGTGCAGAAGATTGAAACTAGACCCTTATCTCTCACCATATACTAAGTTAAAATCAAAATGGATCAAAGATCTAAACATTAAAACAGAAACATTAAACCCACTGGAAGATAAAATAGGTATAACATTTGAAGATACATACGTAGGAAAACATTTTCTAAACAGAATCTCAATTGCACAAGCCATAAGAGCAAGAATCAACAAATGGGATTATATCAGACTAAAAAGGTTCTGTACAACAAAAGAATCAATCAGTAGAATGAAGAGACAACCTAGAGAATGGGAAAAACATTTTTACCAGTTACTTCTCAGACTGAGGACTACTATCTACAATACACAAAGAACTAAAAAAAAATTAAACCACCTAAAATTAAAGATCCAGTTAAGAAATGGGCAAGAGAAATGAACAGATACTTCACAGAGGAAGAAATACAAATGGTCAACAAATACATGAAAAAATGCTCAACATCTCTGGCCATCAGAGAAATGCAAAGTAGTACAACACTAAGATTCAGTCTTACTCCAGAAAGAATGACAATCATCAAGAAATCAAACAATAACAAATATGGCGGTGAAAAAGAAACCTCTTTCATTGTTAGTGGGAATGTGAACTAGTCTAACCATTATGTAAATCAGTATGGAGATTTCTCAAAGAACTGAAATGAGAAATTCCATATGACCCAGTGATCCCCCTGCAAGGAATCTTCCTCAACGAGCTGAAGACATCATCATACTACAGTGATACATGCATATCAATGTTTATAGCAGCACAACATGTAATAACTATATCCTGGAAACAGCCTATATATCCATCAACAGATGATTGGATAAAGAAAATGTGGCATCTATATAATGGAATACTACCCTGCTGTAAAAAATGACAGATTTGAGACATTTGTATGAAAATGGATGCACCTGGAAAGTATAATGTAGAGTGAAATACATCGAACACACAAGCTTAAATACCACATGGTAGCTCTCATTTGAGTGAGGCAAAGTACAAAGAGAATAAGGATGGATAGAAGGGGATGAGGAGATGGATCTCTTGCAATAGGGAAGTGGACCAAGGGAACCAGGGTGAGGGTGAGAAGGAGGGGAAGGGGAAATAAGTAGAATAAAGATATGCCATGTACTGAAACCTATAATTTCATTTAATGTAAACATTATATGCCATAGCATGAGCTGAGATTAATAATATCAGCAAGAATGAAAAATAGAATAGGGGACTTGGAAGAGGATGGAGGGAGGGGAAGGGGAGGGAAAGGGATTAAAAAGGAAATGGCATGTGGTATGTACATATAACCATTCCCCAAGATAATTGTAAACTTCACGAACTGCAAACATGCACCAATAAAATAAAACTTTTTAAAAAATAAAAAAGGATTTTAAACACATATGACAAAATGTTAAAAATCATTAAATTCTGGGTTGTGCAGCATGTGTGTTTGGGACGTTATTATATATGCTTTCCTGAATTAATTTAAAAAAAATTCTAGGGTTGGGGATTTAGTTCAGTGGTAGAGCAAGTACAAGGCCCTGAGTTCGATCTGCAGCACAAAAAAAAAAAAAAAAAAAATCCCAGTCCCAGATTTAGAGAAAAGCTTAGGGCTGAGACACTGCCTTCTTTCTCTAGGTATGAGATTTTTCAACTTCAATTCAGTGACTATTAGTCCTGATATGTTAACTTTATTGGCTTAAGGAACACATAGAAGATTAGTAAAGCATGCATCTGGGTGTGCAGCTGGTATGTCTGGGTGGGTCATGGAGGTATGGTCTTGGGTACTATATATAGTCCCTCACCCATTCTGTCTCTGGATTTGCCTGATCTGCTTCCCAGCCACCACGAACTAAGCGACTTTACTCTACCATGCTCTTTTGCCATGCTGTTTCCAGCTGGGAATCAGCAAACCATGTACTGAATCCCCCAAAACCATGAGCCAAATTAAACTTCTCATCCTTTAAATTGTGGTTTTGTATATTATCTCTTGGTGATGGGGAACCTAATACAAATTCCACAGAGTAATTGGAGTCTTTCTTGTTTTTCTTTTCTTCTGTCTTTCTTTCTTCTTTTTCTTCCTCCCTTCTTTCTTTCCTACTTTTTTACCACTGAGTGACATCTCTAACCTTCTTGGTATATTCTTTAAATTACTCTTTTACTTATTTTTTTTTTAATAAGAACTAGTTGCAGGAGATAATAGAAGAGTAAATTTATCTAAATTCTAAACTGAAAATGACCAGATTTCAAGAATGATGGTTCTGTAGACAGGAGGAATTAAAAATGGAAGGGGAAATGATTTATTTTGGAAAATTATTTCATGGTAAAATTGAAATATAATACCCAAGGGCAGGGCCAAGAGGTGTAATAAGACAACTATAACAGTTATCCTACAATTCACACAAAATGCCTCTTCCCCAAGTGCTTCTGAAAGCATTGGAGCTGCTTATATTTTGATCCTTTCTTCTTTTTCTTAAGGAAAATCAACTTTAAAAGTTTATTTCAAAAAGGATATATAAAAAATTGGCACATGATAAAGTAGCAATTTATATGATTGAATATATCATTTTTATTACATGTTGCTACCTACTCAGTGTTCCTCGTGCATTAGGGGGTTTTACCACAACTAATTTCATATCTCTGAACAGTTTGGTTTTAAGAGGAATTTATAGTACATTTGCTTTACGAATAACATTCTGTACAGGAAATTAAGGGTAAGGAGAAGACCTCACTCTCATTAATGCATGTCCCATCTAGTTCTCCCCCATTTTTTATAGCATCGCAAGGAGCATTTGGGAAGTGATTTGTCTCTCACATATGAATTGATTTTGAATCAAACAAAGATATTACTTTTGATAGTTTTATAATTATGAAAATACAAATATTAGGCCTTAATTTTAAGGTTCATTTCCTCCACACAGGTTTTTTTTTCTTCTTTTTCTATGGATTAGCCATTTTATGAGGGCCATTTTTATTTCTCCTCTTAGGGAAAATCTGTATTTCTTTCATTTCATAATGAATGGTACAATTAAGATTTAATTAGAAGCACACTAGTAAGGGAATTGGAAGCTACTCTGAACCTGTAAATGAAATGTTACACTTTTAAATTGTTTATGTGTTATGAACCCCCTCCTTATATGCAAATGTAATTTGAGATGTAGCTTTTTAAAATAGCATGATTGCTTGTTACACTGAATCTCTTCCTTATCATGTGCCCATAAAAAAAGCCTGTTTTATCTAAAGAAGAAAGACTCACAGATGCTTCAAGGAAGAAAGAGGAATTTATAGTACATTTGCTTTACGAATAACATTCTGTACAGGAAATTAAGGGTGAGGAGAAGCCCTCACTCTCATTAATGCATGTCCCACCTAGTTCTCCCCCATTTTTTATAGCATCGCAAAGAACATTTGGGAAGTGATTTGTCTCTCACATATGAATTGATTTTGAATCAATATATAGCTTTATATTCAAACAATTCTTTTAATAACTGATACTTATTAGAATTTGGGTCTTCATTACTGCTTATAATCCCATTAACTTTTTTCCTTCAAATTTAAATGTATCATTTGCAAGACTGAACTAGAGGGTACATTTAAAGGTGATTTACAATTATGGGCCTTCTCTTTTGAGTCGGGATTAATTACTTTTCTGAAAGGCGAATTGGAATAACAATTTACTGGAGAACTATGAGTCTCCAAAGGTAAGAGAGTCCAAGGTTGAAAATGATCTACTGACTTGTCTTGGTACAGGGTGAGTAGCTTTGCTCTAAAGTGGATTCCAGGCAGTTATATGCGTAACTGTGTAGGGCTTGAAGGGTTTCTGACAGCCCAGACTGAAAGAGAGAATTAGTACCTTATCCACTCAGAGGGCCTAAAGTAGGATGAAGCAGAGAAATAATCAAGTGTTTGTGACCATTACAAAGGCCAGGAATTGTGGGATATCCTGAATATTCAAAATTTTAATGTGCACAGGATAAGCCTGATTCATGCTCTAAAGGGAGAGAATTTCTGGAAACAACTTATTGTCCACAGACAATTTATTGTCTCTGTCACTAATACAATATCCTAATACTTCTAACTGGGTATTATATGGTGGCACATGCCTGTATTCCCAGCACTTGGGAGGCTGAGGCAGGAGGATTGCTGAAAATTTGAGGCTAGCCTGAACTAATAGCAATCCCTTGGTCAGAAACAAAACAAAACAACTAAGAAAGCCAAAACAATCTTCCTCACTTATCCAATAATAGAGTGGATGGTATTTTAATATATTTTAAAAGGATCTTCGAAGGTCATTATTTTAGAGAGATAGCTAAATATCTCATATCTAAAGATCTCCCAGAAAGGTGACTTTACTAACTAAAGACTTAAGTTTCTCTTTCTATAGCCTTTAGAATACAATCTCATGGGGCTGGGGATTTAGCTCAGTGATTAGAGTGCTTGCCTTGCAAGCACAAGGC